>PVHT020000195.1:4749882-4814528 GCA_004024745.2 Catagonus wagneri
TTTTTTTTTTTTTTTTTTTTGGTCTAGCAATTAATTCTTCCCTTCTATGTTTGGACAAGGATATATTGGGGAAAAATCTAAATGTGTAACACTAGGAGATGTCTTGGAATGCGTTAATTTTTTAACAATAGGAGATTAGATGAAGAGAAAAAGCCAGTATCTTGAGTAGCTAATGAGTTAGAAAACTGCCCAGTGGTGTAAGAAAGTTAACTGAGACCAGAAAAGCCAATGACTCCTGGCAGACACGTTCAGGAAAAAATTGCTCTTCAGTCAAGTGATCATGTTGACCAGCTCGCTTTTGGCCACGTTGCATTTGGCCATAAACCTGTAGATATATCAAGAGCCCTTAAAATGTCTAGACCTTTAAACCCAGAATTGCCCTGTGAAGGGAAAACGCAGAAGTGGTCCAAGATGGATGTGCAGAGATATCAAAAGTCAGCAGTGATGCCCCCAAAACCAAGGAGCAACCGTAAAACAAAATGCCCAACAGTAGGGGCATGATCCAGCATAGAGTGAGGGGCCAGGAATAGGAATACACACTCTTTCTGTCTTTTGTGAAATGCTGAGGACTTTCACCTTTCGCTCCAGGTACTTAATTTGCTTAAACAACGTCTCGTAAGATTGACAATTTGAGTGCATCTCCTGAAAAATCAGTCATAAAGGGTTTTCGAAATATTTCTCAAAAAAAAAAAAAACGTGGAGGCATTCATTCCAGCTCTGACATGTGGCTGATTGCTGCCACTTGCTTTTGGGGAAGGCCAGCGTGATGGCAAAATGAGCAGCATTCAGGGATAAGTGGGTGGCAGTTATCTGTGAAAGGAGCCGTGGCGGAATGAAAGACGTCTTATTTTCTTTACCACGCTCGTGTATAGCAGCCAACGTAGACACTGTTTTTTTTCTTGGGAAGACCTTTTTAAGCCACATGGCTTCCATGTGGAAGTGATTTCATCTCTTAATTAAGATCACATTTACGAATAAAAGCAGAGGAAGGAAGGCAGCTTAACATGGGTATCATACCAGAAGCCAGGGGAAGCCGGAGGTCTTTAAAGGATGTAAGATGAAGGTAGTTGGGTTCGGAAGGAAGTGGTTTTGTAGACCTTGATTTGCAGTCATTATGGGAGTGCTGTCTTAGGCTCATTTAGGGTTTAATTCTGACTTTTTTATAGAGAAGGAGAGACGAGGCTTGTCTGGACTTGGTAGCACCCCCGTTGTTGTAGGTTAACCAGTATTTACCCTTCACGTCTCATCGAGTCATGTTACTTCCAGAAGCTTTGCCTACGTGATGTTCAAACTGTAATATTTTAAGAGATTGGGCTTTTAAAGTACAGGCTAAAACCTTTAAATCAGTAAGTAATTTCACTGATGGAATTCAGGTGCATTGGTTTGATTCCTGCTGAAACATTGGTAAGGAAATATTTTAGGGTTCCGTGGACCGATTTGTTTTAGTCTTGTGGAAACAGATACATTGATAGCTAAGTTTTAGTAAAAAAAAAGAATGATTTGTGTAATTTTGTAACTTTTCATTCTGTTTAGGCCCTATTGATAGTTTAATGCTATACATAAAAATAAAAACAGAACACAGGAGTGTGCCTAATGGTGATATTTCTTTATGGTTGCAAATCAGCACCGTGTAGAGTGGAAAAATTAAGTCCAGGTTTGCCCAAAGTACATTTGAGGCTGGCATTATCATCTTTGAGTTAAATAAACATAATTTACATTTGGTAGTTCAACAGAGTTCCCATAGAAGATTACAATTTTAAAAAGCAAAACCTACCTACTTTTCAAAAAATATGTGTGTTTATATATATATATATGCATACATATTTGTATACACACATCCATGGAAACAGCTTCCAAATTGAGTTTTATCTCAGTATGGATTAATTGAAATGGGATAATATACACTTAGGTTTGGAGTAGTTGATTATTAACACACCAAGACGTGTTCTGTTGAGGCCTTCAGTGATCTGAGTTTCAGTTCAAAAAGTATACTAGAATTCAAATTCTATTTGAGGCTATAGATGTGAAAAATACCTTCAAAATGAATTTTAAAATTCCCTTTGGCTGTTTTCACACTGTAAGGCAGTAAGATATATTTTTGGCTTTATCATGTCTCTCATTGGCTTCTGTTTAAAATTTGGTAAACGAATACAGATATACAGAACTCTGTGTCTGTGTGTGAATACGCGTCTCTCTGTCCTTGCAGTTTTCGAGAGAAAGGTTACTGTTTGGGGGTGCAATACAAATTAGGTTGAGTTAGAAAACAGAGCTAGCCAAGGGGGCCAAGCTGATGGCCAAAGGTGAGGGTAAGAATAGCGTGAGTTAACCAGCACCTCCCACTCCCTCTCTATATAGCCCTAGTGGCCCTTCCTCGCCTCGGCCACATTCTCACCTCTCTACAGCTCTAGTTTGAGAAATCAGAAGGGATTTTTAAAACCTAAAACGTGAGAGTTCCCTTGTGGCTCAGCAGGTTAAGGATCCAGTGTTGGCACTGCTGCAGCTCAGATCACTACTACCATGATGCGGGTTTGATCCCCAGCTCGGGAACTGCCACATGCCACGGGCACAGCCAAAAAACCAAACCAAAGCAAAAAACATTAATTTTCTGACTCAAGAGTTTCAGAACCAGAAATACACTTCAGCATCAGTGAAGTCCCAACGCCAGGTTTTCAAATGAGTGAGCTAAGCTCAGAAGCGGATAAGGCCTTGCTCAGTCAGCAGCAAGAGCAGTGCCAACATCAAAGACTCCTGGTTTCCAGGTCAGGATGGTTTTTATGACTATGTTCTGGGAACATTCTAGTAAAAGTTAAACCAAGATCCTCTTTATGATTCACTTCTTCGCTGTAGGCCTGGATCCTGTGTCGGCCACAGAGAGAGAGTTTAGAAAAGATGCTTGAACCAAAGAGGGATTCTTTTTCTGGAAGAGGGCAAAATATTGCCCAGGAAGAGGAGTCATTTGATGCTATGTGAAGTTTCTCCTTGATCTTTTTAGCAGTAATTTTAGAAGTCTTCATTCAGGCAAAACCAGATCCTTTCCAGATGGTGCCGTGCACACCTAATGATAAAGGATCAGACCCTGCATCCTGCGGGCGCCGCCCTCGCTTCATGTGTGTTCCAGGCTCTTCAGATTGATTGGAAATCTTTGACCTCAGGTTGCGCTCGATATCACAGGTCTTTCTGGTTTCATTTATGTATGCACAGGGCACTTTGCTTTTCCAGGCTTTGCAGCTGTACAGTTGCAGCTTCTAAGCCACGTAATACCGCCTACCAGACCACTTAAAGCCCAAAGCTTGAATACGTGAGATTTTTGTAGGAAAGGGAACAATGGTTTTTTTTCTCATTTTTAAAACTTTGATTGGGAGTTCCCGTCGTGGCTCAGTGGTTAACGAATCCGACTAGGAGCCATGAGGTTGCGGGTTCGATCCCTGGCCTTGCTCAGTGGGTTAAGGATCCGGTGTTGCCGTGAGCTGTGGTGTAGGTTGCAGACGCGGCTGGGATCCCGCGTTCCTGTGGCTGTGGCGAAGGCCGGCAGCTACAGCTCCTGTTAGACCCCTAGCCTGGGAACCTCCATATGCCGCAGGTTTGGCCTTAGATAAGGCAAAAAGACAAAAAAAAAACTTTGATTGAAGTATAGTTTGGTTTACAATATTGTGTTAATTTCTACTGTACAGCAGAGTAATTCAGATATTTATACATATATATGCGCATTCTTTTTCATATTCTTTTCTATTATGCTTTATCACGGGCTATTGAATATAGTTCCCTGTGCTGTACCCTAGGACCTTGTTGCTTATCCATCCTATATATACTAGTTTGCATCTACTAACCCCAAACTCCTCCTCCTTCCCTCCTGCCTCACCCCTCCCCCTTGGCATCCACAAGTCAGTTCTCTATGTCCGTGAGTTTGTTTTTGTTTCATAGACAGGTTCATTTGTGTCATATTTCAGATTCTGCCTATCAATGATATATGGTATATGTCTTTCCCTGACTTACTTCACTTAGTATGAGAATCTCCGTGCCCATCTATAATGCTACAAATGGCATGATTTCATTCCTTTTTATGGCTAATATTCCGTTGTGTATACGTACCACACCTTCTTTATTCATTCCTTTGTCGATGGACACTTCGGTTGCTTCCATGTCTTGGCTGTTGTGAATGGTGCTACTGTGAACATTGAGGTGCATGGATCTTGTTGAATTGTAGTTTTGTCCTGATGTATGCCCAGTAGTGGGATTGCAGGATCATATGGCAACTCAATTTTGACTTTTTTGAGGAACCTCCATACTGTTTTCCGTAGTGGCTGCACCAATTTACATTCCCACCAAGAGTGTAGGAGGGTTCTGAAAAGGGAACAACCTTCTGATAGCGTTATTTACGGTTCTCTTTTCCAAAACAATGTGCAGACAGGCACTTTGGCCATACCTAATCACCTGTTCCTGAAGAGAGGCATTTTGCTGTGTTGGTAAAGATATTGATGAATATACTAGGTGTTCTATAAATAAATTATTATACCTGAGAGTTTCCACTATCAAACATCCTTCAGTAAATATTTATTGAACACCTACTATGTGACAGGCCCTGTGAGTTGGCCCCAGGTGAAAAGGGTAGATATGTCCATGTCTGCATGGAGTTTACATAGTCACTTTGTGCAAAGTGATTCCTTTATCAAGGAGAGTAAATAATTCTGGGCTCTGGATTCTCTCTTTTGGTCTATTTACACATTTGTGCTTCTGCTTTTTTTTTGGGGGGGGGTGGCACCCCCTGCGGCATATGGAAGTTTCCAGGCCAGGGGTCAAATCTGAGCCACAGCTGCAACCTATACCGCAGAGGCGACAATGGCGGATCCTTACCCAGTGCACAACAGCAGGCTCTCCCACATGCAGGTGTTTGATGAAGGTACGCTTTTTGTTAAAATATAACATATACACAGAAAACATATGCACAGAAAGGTACACAAATCATGTATAGCTTAGAGGATTTTCACCAAGTAAACTCATCTGTGAAACCAAGAAACAGAACATTGCCAGGCTTCAGAAGCCCCTTTTTAAACTCCATGCAGTTACTAACCTTCCCCAGGAAACCACTTTTCTGACTTCTGATACCATATGTTAGTTTTGCCTCGGTTTGAACTTTATTGAAATAGAATCATGTTGAATGATCTGTGTCTGCCTTTGATTGTTCAGCACTGTGCTTGTGAGCTTATAGTTGGATTCATTCATTCATGTGGAGATGCTGCTGTTGTGCAGTGGGTAAGGATCCGCCATTGCTGCCTCTGCGGCTTGTCGCGTATAGTTGGGTTCATTCATTCTACTGGTTGTATTATAGTCTCTTGTATATTGCAGTTCATTTAGACATTTGGAGTGTTTCCAGATCGGGGCTATTACTGACCGTTTCACTATCAAGATTTGAGTACATGTCTTTAGGTGAAGATTTGTTTGTTTTTCTTTTCTTTTCTTTTCTTTTTCTTTCTTTCTTTCTTTTTTTTTTTTTTTTTTTTTTTTTTTTTTTTTTTTTTTTTTTTTTTTTTTTTTTTTTTTTTTTTTTTTTTTTTTTTTTTTTTTTTTTTTTTTTTTTTTTTTTTTTTTTTTTTTTTTTTTTTTTTTTTTGTGGCATATGGAGGTTCCCAGGCTAGGGGTCAAATCAGAGCTGCAGCTGCCGGCCTGCACCACAGCCACAGCAACGTGGGATCTGAGCCGCATCTGTGACCTACATCACAGCTCACAGCAACATGGGATCCTTAACCCACTGAGCGAGACCAGGGATGGAACCCGTGTCCTCATGGTTAGTAGTCAGATTCGTTTCCACTGTGCCACTATGGGAACTCCTAGGTGAAAATTTCTGCCGGGGATACTCTTATTGAGTCGGAATGCTGGGTCATAGATTATGTATATGTTCATCTGTACTGCCTACTGCCAAACCGTTTTCTAAAGTGTTTATACCAAGTCCTACCAGCGCTGAACAAAAATTCCATTTACTCCACTGTTGTTGCCAAATTTGATATTATGTACTTTTTCATTTTTGTGTGTTTTTAAAGTTAAAAACATAAGTAGAACAGAACCCCTGGGACTTTGTGATAAATAATGAAACATCATAAAGTTTATGGCAATAGCGATAATCCCTTGGATTTCAGTCTTTGCCCGTGATTCATAATGGTATTATATCAAATTGCAAACTCTGCTTAACTGTTGATGGAATCAAAGCCACTGTTTACAATGGAAAATCCAGAAAGTTTGCCTTTCTCACATTTGGAGTTATGGCGTTTTCAGGCCAGCACTTTTAGACTTTTTTTTTTTTTTTGTGAGAGGGCTGAGTTAGAAAAACTAAAAATGTTTATAGGCTACTCTCTTTGAATTTCAAAACAGACCTGGCTTTATTGACACCTGGGGAAGAAACATATATTTGATGTGCATGCGTTAATCTACTATATTAAGTAGGAGACTGGAGGTTGGTAGAATTTGGAGCAGTTAATAGCCAGAAAACTATTGACATCAGATCATATTTGAGAAATGGCTATAGGGAAATAGCTGTCATTCTGACATTCGCTTGTCAGCCACATTGTAAAGCTAGCAGGGCTAACTTTTAGACTGAGACCGGTAAGAGGGGGCTGTACTGGCAGCCCGTCCTCCCTGCTTTCACTGTGTTTCCCGAGGAGGAATTGTAAATAGAATGGATCCAATCCCCAAGCCCACGACAGAAGGGTCCAGCTGAAGTAAAGATGAACCTTAGGAGTTCCCACTGTGGCTTAGCAGGTTGAGAACCCGATATAGTGTCCAGGATGCAAGTTCAATCCCTGGCCTTGCTTAGTGGGTTAAGGATCTGGCTTTGCCACAAGCTGTGATGTAGGTCGCAGATGCAGCTCGGATCGGGCATTGCTGTGGCTGTGGTGTAGGCCAGCAGCTGCAGATCAGATTTGACCCCTAGCCTGAGAACTTACATATGCCCCAGGTGAGGCCTTAAAAAAAAAAAGTGCATCTTATTCTCGGAAAGATACTGATGATCTCCTTTTTCTTTTCAGTCCAAGATTTACACTCAGACACCAACCTTGTATTTGGACTTCAAATTGGACCAAGGAGCAAAGCATTCCCAGCCTATTCCTAAAGGTATGGTGGGTTCTGGGGTTTAGTGATCATTTCAGGGGAAAAAAAAAAAAATCCAGGGGCTGCTTTCTCTGGAACATTCTTGTTCCTGAACCTCAACACCAAGTTCTATGAACCTTGTTTATGTTTAATTAATGTTTAAATTAGCAAATACTACTGGAACTTCAAGTTAAGAAAATCAGGAAAAATTCATAGACCCCTCATTTCATAGGTGTGAGCACTAAGACCCAACATTCGCTGCTTGCTCAAGGTCACATAGTGACTTCTTAGACACAGCAGGACACTCACCCAGGTCTCCTGACTGCCCAGCCACTTTGGACTCACAGTGTTCTTGGAGGCAGTCCAGCCTGTGTTACTGTGAACAGGTGCATTCTGGATTGAGACGCAGCTGATTTGGAGGGTTTATGTTTGACATTTAAATCCAAAGAACAGTTAGACAACTCCCAAGGATTTAAGGCCAGTTTTATTTTCAAAAATGGCCACCCCTGAGGTCCCTAGGCATCAACCTCAGACCCATTCTTTTCTTCTCTGGTTTTTCTCATTCTGGCTGTTTTTGAGTGCAGAAAGAGTTTTGTTTTTTTTTTTTTTTTTTTTTTTTTTTTTACATTGATGCACTTAAGCCTGCCTTCATACCTAATTTTTATAACAAAAACTATGGTAGCACGTGGTGTTCTTGCAGTTTTAGTGCTATGCGCTTTTCTTTTACTTTCGCGTTTGCTTCTCTCCAAACCCTTTTTCACCCTCATTCACCCTTCGCACCATCCTCTCTGCATATCCCAGGTCTGGAGCGTATCCCAGCTGGATCTTGCGGTGTTGGTCGTGTCACTTACTTTTCCACACTAACGTGTATGTGCGTGTAAATATGCACGTATGCAGGGGTTTTCTGTCCTGGTTTCACTAAGATGGAATCCTGTTACAAATATATTTTGGCATCTTGCTTTTGCAGCCAAACAATACCTCACGGAATGTCTCCCCAGTCTCCTCGTATGACTGTTGAATGGCAGCTTCCTACACTGCGGGCTGACTAGAATGCACGCACCTCCTCCCTGTCAGCGGGCGCTCCTTCGCTCCTAGTGCTAGGCTACCGCACACTGGTCTGCAGTGAACATCCTTGTACTCACATACTTCCATATGGGGGCTTATTTTATGGTGACAGATTTCCAAGGTTGATCACCAGGTTTGTGCATGTGTAATTTTAAAAGTCTGGTGAGGAGTTCATGTCGTGGCTCAGTGGTTAACGAACCCGACTAGCATCCATGAGGACACGGGTTCAATCCCTGGCCTCACTCAGTGGGTTAAGGATCCGGCGTTGCCGTGAGCTGTGGTGTAGGTCACAGATGCAGCTCGGATCCTGCTTTGCTGTGGCTGTGGTGTAGACCGGCGGCTACAGCTCTGATTGGACTCCTAGCCTGGGAACCTCCATAGTCCACAGGTGCAGCTGTAAACAGACCAAAAAAGGACAAAAAAATAGGAAGTAAAAGTGTGGTGAGCTGTAACCCTAAAAGGCAGGCATGCTTCCCATCAGCAGCGTGCGAAGCGCCAGCTCCTCCACCCCAGCAAAGATTCAGTGCGTGGTTCTTGTTCATTCGGCCTCTATATTGTGCCACCACCCTGTATATGGCCCGTAAGAGAATGTGTTTCTGTCAGCTTACAAAGCTGTACTGCTAGATTATTTTGTCATGACAGATTTTAAACCTGAGATTGATTTTCAAAAACATTTTTGGAGGCATACAAAAGCAAGTGGCTTAGAAATGCATGCTTATCCTTGAGTCCCTATAAACCCACTTTAAACAAGTCTGTTACCAACTTCAGAAGAACCTATCTTTTCTACTGCGTCACTTCCGGTTAGAGTGTGTTCCCCCCCCCATCCATGCTTGCATTGTGTTGGGTGACAGATCTAAAGTTTGAGGGTTTACTGTCCAATGCCAGACGGACAATTCAGGTGTTATGAAACACTATTTATGGACTTGATGGTACTCCCTGCCTGAAATCCGCTATGTTGGCTGAGAAAATTATAATACTATATAGGTTTTATTATCAAGTCAGGATCATCCTTTGTTTCTGTCTTTTTTTTTTTTAACCACCTTTCCTGGTCAGACTCCACTATCAAATCCAAGGACTGTCTAAATTCATTTGGTTTGAGTGCTTTGGGGCCTCACATATTCCTTGAAATGTGTAGCCCCTTGCCTGGGTCCTCGACATGTTTTGTTTATAAGATTTTGATTGTTTTGTTACTCATGGTAAAGGGATTTGACACGGATGTCTGGGTTATGTTTGGCTTTTGGCATAAACTCTGTAATCCAGCTCATTTAATGTTGACTCCGTTGTAGCAGACTAAAGGGACAGGAATAGAAGCCTACACTGCCACCATCCCATCCCTGAGACCAGGAAAATGCATATGTCCCAAGGGACATCCATTTAAGGGTGACTGGGAACATTTCTCCATGAATCAGACAAGGTTTTATCTGAATTTCTTCCCCAGAAATAGAATTGGAATCAATTTTTACCATTTCTCTTTCCTTCGGGCAAGGCATGTTGCTGTGGAATTGTGCTAATCTTGCAGAAAACAGATGTTTCATGCAGTGATGGTTTGGAAGGCAGTTGATATCAGGAATTGAGCTGGACGGTGCATCACTTACAAAGAATCCAACTTGTCGAGTCTCTGACAGCACCAGAGTCCTTTCACGTTGGCCGCACGTTTTTCTTGTTAATTCTTGGCTAAAAGAAGAATAAGTAGTTATGTGTTTTTTTTCTTTTTTGCTGCGACTTTTAACATCTCTTGCAAAGCGATCTGATTTCCCTTGCTGTCAACGATATACAGATAAGACTGTTCGTGATCACTCATTGAAAAAGACATAAATCTGTGTTTCTAAGAAAATATCGCTCTCTTCTAAGAAACTTATGCCTTTTAATCCTCAAGTCCCCTTTGGTCTTCTGACTGACTGCATCAAAGTTGGGCCCTCAACACCTGCTCTGTTTATTTTCTCCATCTTCCTTCCCAGCATCCCTGCTACTTGGGATTTAAAAGGGCGATCTAGAATGTTATAAATGGCAAATTGTTATGGTATGGAAAGACTTAATTTTGTAAGCCTTTTTTGCTTCCCTCAACTTTTCTTTTGCGTATATGTACACTAATCAACAAAATGTATTTGGAGAACATGTAGTTTAGCCCATTATTCTGTCTAATTCTGGAACCTGTGAATATGTCACCTTACATGGTAAAGTGGGTGTTTCAGGTGTGATTAAGGAGCTTGCAGTGGGGCAATTAGCCTGGGTAATCCAGAAATGAAAGGGGGAGCTAAGAGCCAGAGTGAGAGAAAGGCGACAATCGAAGCAGAGGTCAGAGTGATGTAATTTCTGGTTTTGAAAATGGAAGGGACAGAGTTCCCACTGTGGTACAACGGGATGGGCAGCGTCTCTGCAGCACCAGGACGCAGGTTCGATCCCCGGCTGGGCACAGTGGGTTAAAGGATCTGGCGTTGCGCAGCTGTGGTGTAGGTTGCAACTTCGGCTTGGATGTGATCCCTGGCCCGGGCACTCCATATGCCGTGGAACAGCCATAAAAGGAAAAAAAAGAGAAAGAGAAAGAAAATGTAAGGGGCCACAAGCCAGAAAATAGGGTAACCCTAGAAGCCAGAAAACACAAGGAAATGAATTCTCCTCAGCAGCCTCCAGAAGGTCCGCTGCCCTGCCCACACCTTGATTTTAGACCCACGAGACTTGTTGTCAGACCTCTGATCCCAGACGTGTGAGATGGTACATTTTGGCGGTAAGTCAGCACGTCTGTGGTGATTTCTTACAGCAGCAATAGGAAACTAATATACCCTCTTAAATATTAGCAGTGTATCTTTGCTTCTGTGTTGACCTTCTAGGGGACAGAAAAGGAAGGAGGCACATGAATTATATCTCACTAAAGCCAGAAGAGAAAAACAAATATATGCCTCAGTGCGCTTTTTAAAAAAGTATATTTTAAAGCCGTGCACATAGTAGCTGCTCGGTAAATCACCTTAGGATATGTTGAGTTAAATCTTATTGTGCTGTTTGGCTGCACAACAAATTACGCCCAAACTCAGTGGCTCAAAACAGTCTTTGTTGTGTCACAGTGTCTCACAGTTTAGCTGTGGCCTCGGTCCGGGCACTTCCTGCAGGATGGCGGCGGAGGTGGCAGCCGGGGTGGCAGCTTGGCTCTTGGCTGCGGTCAGTTCCTTGAGAGGAGGTGGCTACCGTCTAGTGTCAGTCCCTTGCCACGCACGCCTCTCCATAGGGCGGCTCCTACCGTGGCCGCTGGCTTCCTCAGAGCCTGACGGAGAGCGGAGTCTTTATGTCCCCTAATCCCAGGTCCAACACCCCATCGCTTGGGCCTTATTCTGCCACTTAGATGCAGGTCTCTAGCTGCAGCCCAGACTCAGAGCGACAGGGTTACATGACTGTCTTTCAGTCAAACCTGCTTTCACTCTGTTTCGGCTCCCTGTTGAATTCTTTCCCGCGCAAAAAAAGCCAGACACCGTCACTGGGCGGCCAGTCCCAGGGACCCGGCCGAGACCTGGGATGTGACCGTGCTCTCACTCCCCGTTCTCCTGCAATAAGGCCACTTTCTCTTGAGTGCAGAAAATTGATTGCAGACACCCAGTTAGGGGCTGTTTCTTCTCTCACCTTTATGATTTTATCCATAAGGTAAAAGAAAGATGGGAAAGAAATATGCTAAAATGTGTGTTCACTGTTTCATCCTTGTGCTCTTCTGAACTAAAAACATGAAAGTAATGAAAATAGAAACCTGTCGCTGAAGTTGAGAGGGAAAGGGATTAGCAGACAAGGTGGTCTAATCATGAGGACATGTCAGACCTGTCTAGTTTTGAAAATGGAAGGGGCAGAGTTCCCACTGTGGTGTAGTGGGGTGGGCAGCGTCTCTGCAAACCCCACACAGAGGGACATTGTAGGAAATAATGGGTCTGTGCTTTTAATGAAGAAAAAGGCTCGAAGTGTTTCGGAGGAACAGAGATTAGATACCACAACGAAATGCCACGTGTGAATCTGGATTCAGTCTTGGCCTAGACATGTTTCTTTTTTGTTTTTGCACTAAAAAGCACTACTGAGACAGGTGGCTCAATTGGAATATCTGTACATAGCTAATAGTACTGTATTAATGGTCATAACTCTTTCACTGACGTATCAATTTCATAACCTATATAAGTGCACTGTGATTAAATTAAAAATATCCTTGTTTTTAGGAAATACATGCCGAAAATTATTTTGAGGCAATGGGGTATCATGTCTCCAAGTTTACTGTCAAGTATTTCAGCAAAAAAGAATGATGTAAATACATGTGATAATAGCTTAGCTTTTGGCAAATCTAGGTGAGTAGTGTAGTGTACGGTAATTCTCTGTAGTATTCGTGTAACTTTTCTGTATGTCTGAAATTATTTCAAAGTAAAAGCTACCAAATAATTTGGTGGAGTGAGGAAGGGGAGGGGAGGACCTGGTGGGTCTGCCTTCTGTCCCAGGAGACCGGGCATGAGGTCTTTGGTGAGCGAGCTGCCTGCCCAAGCTGAACGCAGAGACATCTTGGTGGTGGTGGTGGTGGGGCTCTTAGGGACCATTGGTGCTTTGGGGTGTGGCATCCTGTGTGACCCGGAGTTTCGGGTGAGTTCCTTCTTTCCCTAGCCCAGTTCCCCTCTCCCCTCCCCTCCCCTCAGCTGACCTTTGTCATGGATTTGGCGTGTCACCAGGTCATGTTTTTCTATTTTCTCTACACATAACATAAAAGGAGACACTGGAAAGTTCACTGAAATAATGAAGACTGAAGCAGAAGAAAACAAAAACGAGCTGGGTCAAAGCAAGGAATATAGGCCAAGGAAAGCTCTCACTAGGGCCGTTTGCAAGAATTGGGGATCTCCCTGGAAATGAGAGCAAATGCCACAGAAAATGCTTTACATATTAAAAAAAGAGTTTGACACGTCTTCTGTTGGACTTGAAGGAGGTCTGATTAAAACATGGTGCTGATTAAACCAAGCCTGGGGCCAGGGGTAGAATGTGACTTTCATCCCAGGTGTGAAGAGCCAGTGGCTTGGAGACCACATTTGCAGGGCCTGTGACCTCTGACAGAGGAAAAAGAGGAAAAAAAAATGCCGGGATAGTATCCATTCCTGGTACTGGACAGGAAAAGTGGGAAGAGAGATGGGGAAAGAAAGAAAGATGAGAAGGACCTGAAAATCTCACAGGAGAACTCTTTGCAGATGTAGTCATGCTCTTAGCAGAGAAGGAATTCTAATGAAACACGGTGGATCGTTAACATATCATAAGCATTCATACAGATTGGCTCTTGTTTTGTTATAGCTTTAAGAAAAAATGCTTATTGGAAATTAAACAGGATTTAATAGAAGCAAGTACAGATCAACAACATGTTAAAAAGAAGGAAAAGAGGAAATTGCCTTCTGTTCCTATTTCATTCCCTCTAACACTTTGCACCATGTAACCCGTAACATGAGTTGTGTGTTATTATGTGTTATTAGTGGTGAAGGTGGACTTTGCAACCTAATAAAAGACTTTTGCAAGGAATGAAAATAGGTTAATGCACAGGATACACTGATTTGGCCATTCCTTTAAGCAAATGTTTGGTCTTTCTGGGTAAAAGACTTTAAAAGATAAAACAAGAAAGAAAGACTGAGGCCATTATGTGTGGACTAGCTTTCTGCTTAGAGGGTGAGTGAAGAAGCAAAGGGGATGGAGGAGAAACATGATTAGAACAATCATAATTATTGCAAATAAAAACCAACTTGAGCAATTGAGATTTTTGGGGTTCTGTCAAACTCAGAAACCAGTAATTTTTTAATACCTTTCCACCACAGGAGGAGATTGATCATGTCACGTATAACACATCCTTACAATAGAATGCTTTGCAGTCTTTCCCAAGGATGAATTATTTCTCTATGTCTTGACGGGGAAAGATATCCCAAATATAACATTGATTTCTAGTTTTTAAGCAAGTAACATATATTGTACATAAAAGAAAGCAACTGAAAGCCCTGATACTGAATTGCTAATGATACTTAGGGGCTGGAAACCTTTGGCACATGTTTTTAGCATCTGTCATGAACCTCCCTCCCCCAAACTACATAATGTGAACACTCCAGGCTGTGCCTTTGTCTTTGTGTGTCCATGCACAACACAGCCATGTGAATGATAGCCAGTCACTAGATGATGGGAGGCTGAGCTTGGAAGACTGAGCTGGTGGGTCAGTAATGGAATACAAGTGTGAGTGTGCTCTGAGCAGATAGATATAGAATGAGACTTTTAAACTTATTCTGGTGAAGCCTCGGGGAGGAAAAACAGTGAAACAAGAGGATGAAAACATATCATCTGGCATCCACCCGAGTGTCTCTCTTTGTTTTGCCATCCTTCAGATTTTCCGAACCACTCAGTTTTTTGTTAATTTTGATCAGTTGTGTCTTATTGCCTGGGCCTTTCCTGCACATTTCAGCCCACCTGCCAGCACAGCTGCGCCCCTAGAGTATCCTTTGTCCTTGGTGATTCTTCCATGCCTGCCTTGATTTTGTTTACTCTGGCACCACGTTGACTCTAGCACAGACTCCAGTCTGGATCCTGCTATTGCCCCTTGAACTTGGCCCTGCGTTCCCTCCCCAGATCTTCTTTTCCACCAAAGGCACACAGAGCAATGTCCTGATTTCATTTTGAGCTGGCCACTCCTATGTTCATATACCTCAGTGACACCACAGCATCTCTGCCGGACCACAGGGACAGTACATGAATATCCGTAGAAATCCAGTGCTGGTGCCAAGAGGGCAGAGAACAGGTTGGCTGTGCTTCTGAGCCCTTGGATGGGAATCTGGTGAATGCTCTGTACCCTCTTCACAGAAAAGCTTACCCACTTGAAAAATTGTGTAGACAATTCCAGGGAGGGCGCGGGCCATCTGAAGCCCACTTGTGTGCCAAAGGTTATGCCTGCCCACATCCCTGGCACTGATGCTCTATTTTAGGATAGGTAGAAAGGAATGAGTTTACTGGGAACCAAAATACAACTAAGTCAGAGCATATTTCTAGCATTCTTCTCGCAGTTAAAACTACTCGGAGGCTCATAGAAGTGATGATAAGCCAGACTGGGGTTGTAGTTATTAGCATTGATGTTTGGCCTGGAAGGAACAGCTTGTTTATTAGCACAGTTATTGCCATACAGATATCTAGCCAGTGAATCGTACACTGTCAACTTGGGTGGCTTTTAAACATTTGGGGCCAGGTAATTTAGGTTGAGGTGTGTATGCGTGTGTGTGTGCACATTTCTATGTGTACACATGCATATGGGAGTGTGTGTGTGTTTTAGACAGCTTATGGATTTTAAATTTCTAAACATATATGCAAAAGATTTCCTCTCCAAACTTGGCTTTGACATGTGTTATATAAATGTATGTAGTTGTATTTCATATATAGAGATATTTGTTAAATATGTTATCTATTTATTCCTTTTGGCATTATGAACACTAACCTTTTAATGTTTCTGGTTCCTTTTCAGGGTGGACGAGCTTCATTTATACCATATCTGGAAATGTGTATATTGGTAAGTGATGAGTCTGTCGCTTTGAGTTTAATTGCAGTATAGTTTAAGCTACTGCCATGAAGGAAAGGTAAGATGAAACCGTTCGTGTAATTGAATACTGTGCTTCCTGCTGTCTGGCATCTACGTTCCTAGCACATCCTGGTCTGCCCAGGGCAGGGCACCTCTCAGCTTCCAGCATGTTCACTGAGGGCCAGTCATGACAGCAGCCATTTTACTGTGGCCCGTGAGCAGATGGAAGGTCCAGGCATGGATGTGGGGGTTGACACCTGGCTAAGACTTTGCCATCCTCCATACTGATAAAGGGACTGTCCCAGGTGCCTCTGAGAAATCTGAAAGTCGGTTTTCTCTTATTCTAAGGGTTGCGTATGTGTCACTTGTTGAGTCTAGTCTAGAAGGGATGTTTGAGACCCAGTCAACTCCCATTTTGTAGATGAGGAAAGTAAAGTCTAGAGAAAGTTATTTAACTTGTCAGGATTATGCATTGGTGGACCTGGGACCAGAACCAAGGGCTTGTCAATTCCGTTCCTCCCACCCCACCCCATATCCTTTGTATGATGGCAACACGGGGCCCACACCATCCAACTTTGTCTTTTCCAGTCTAAGCCCTTTAACCAACCCAACAGAAGGGCCAGGAGGGGTGGGAGGGGTTGTAGAGTAGGCTGGCTTCCACCCCTATCTACTCCCACTCTCCCCGTCCTCCTAGAAGCAGCAAGGGTGCCGGGAAAAGCCTCTCTGTGGGATTATCAGAGAAGTGCTGTAGCAGATGCCATTGGTCCCCTACCCACACCCATGTGGCCCGCTCACCAACTTTCAATCGCCGGTAGCCTCTGTATCTCTTGACCTCAGGCTTTCTCTGAATCCTTGGAAGGCTACCCTGCTCCGATCAGAGCAGGATGGAAGTGCTGGCGGTTAACATACCTGGAAGCTACCTTGCCCCTCAGATGCGATAACACTGCGGCCTCTCTGTGAGGCCTTTTCCTGGAGTTTCCTGGAGGGATTATGTTCCAGCTCCCCATGTGAACGTGACCTTGCTAACACACCCTTCCTTGTCTGCCTTCCCTTTCCTAACTTTCCCACTTCCTGGACTGTTGTTTCCTTGGACTGCCTTCCAGATAAATTCCTTGGACTCAAATGTACACCTTAGGCTGTGGCTCTGGGAAAACCTAAAAGGAAGAGAACCAGCCTCCCTTCTCCCCTTCCCTGCCCCTCATGGGCAGTGATGGCCAGTGTGGATGGGTGAGGGTGACGGAGCAGAGTATATGCCTGCCTCAAGGTCCAGGCCAAGAATCCCATTTCTGAGACCCTCTGTGGTTGGGGCTTCTCCATCCCAACCTGCAGGAGAGCCTCCTCAGCAGTCAACTTGGTGCCCTGGCACGGCTGCTTCCTTGGACAACACACAGCCAGCCTTAGACCACCTGGGTTACTGATGCTGCTGCTCAGGGCTTGAAGGGCACACCGGAGCGTCTAAACCATCCTTGATGTTCTCCAAAAGTGCACTTCAATTGCCTGAAATTAATCTTCTGAAACACAATGGTAACACAATCTCATGTATTCTGATTTTATACGGGAGACATGGGCTTAGTTCCTCTTTCACTAAAGAGGGTTTTGACTATGGTTCAGCAGCATAATTCATTTATTTTAGCATTTGAGGAAGTATGGAGACTAGTAGTAGTATCATAAGCCTGTGGGCACGTGCATTAAATTCTCTTAACCACCTGGAAGAGATGAAGCATCACTTGTTTTTATGATCTTTTGAAAATCTTAGTTATCACGTTGTACTTTCTCTAAATGGAGAGTAAAAGCCATTTTTATGGAGATATCACCCTGACCTAAGAAAGAGAAATAAAGTAATCTGCACAAATTGAAAGTGATAAAGAAAGCACATGCTGAGGTGGTAAGGATACCAGAAATGCTGTGTAGTGTAAGAAAGAGCAGGGGGAATAAACTTCTTTAAAGGGCTGGGTACCAAATATTTCCATCATTGCAGGTGATAGAGTTTCTGTTGCAATGACTCATTCCTGGCTGCTTAGTGCAAAAACAGTCACAGGCTGGTCTATGAATTAAATTGACATATGACAGATTGACAGGAGAAAAACAAACTTAATTACGTATATACAGGAGCCCCATAAAATAAGAGACCCAAGGGCAGGTTTGGCAGTTGAGGCACGTGTGCCCTCCTGAGCTAAGGGATGGGATAGGGACCTGAAGTTCGAGGGGGAGGAGGGTCATTCATGGGATGATAATAAGGGCAAATGTTTGCTAATTAGATGTTTGCCCAGCTGTACAGTAAAGTCATTCAGATGACAGTTGTCTCTAGTACTAGCGCTCTCTTTGAGCCAGACCCCTGATCTAAATTCTTTTAGGCAGTTAAGGGAGTGGTTAGAAGCTCTTTCGGAGTCTTTTAGGCTTTGATTATGTTCAGCTGAATACAGTCCACATGCCAGAGTGGCACATTTGGGAGAGGCTCATTCCGAACCCCTTCAGTTTAAATGGGTGTAAATCATAGAGGATGAAGGGGAGAAAGATTAACGGAACATCTTCCAAATCTGCTTGAATCATAGCTTACAGCCTTGTTCCCTGACAGACCTTTTAGTCTGACAATTTAACTGGAAAGGCTTAGCAGCTTGACGGCTAAGAATGACTTCCACATCCACTTGTTTTTCTCGAGGTGAGGCAGGATTTTCCTGAGTCATCTCTATTCACTGGCCCGGTCATCTCTCGTGACCATGAGCCACAAGTGCAAAACATCTGGCAGGAAATAGGGTCGTGGTCTGTAGTGTTGGAGCAAGCTTGCATCTGCGCAGTGCAAAGTGGACCACAGAGACAATCTAGCTCACAAAAGTGGCCTCTTGGGAATCTGCTTCAGCCAATGAGGGGTTGGCCAGATGACCTCATTTGAATTTTATCTCCTTCCCTTCCTCCTCTCCACCCTCTAATGGAGATGTTAATGAGAAAAACAAAAGCGCAAGAGCAAATCACCAGAGAAAAAGAAACAAAACAAAGATGGTTATTGAGTGTGTACTGACCTATAAAATCTATAGGGAATCCAGAAAATGCTTTCTGACTTTATTGCCTCAGTTTCACCTTGCCTATAAAACCAGCATAGCTTGCTAGCCAATCGCAGATAGTAGGAACTGATAAGCAAGTAATTGTCTTTTTCAAAATGTCATGTACCTCTAGTCTGCTGAAATAGATATTATAAATATATATACTTAATGTATTGGGTTCAAATAAATAGCAGTTTGGCTCGAGAAAGTATTCTGGAAAGGTTGCATAAATGGAGATTTAGGAGGCCTATTAAAATTATTAATAGATGCAGGAAGCACTTAAAAGATGGACATCAGTAGATTTAGTTTGAGTAAGGACAGGTGGAAATTTGGATGCTGGAAAAATGCTGGATGTTAACTAGTTGTCTAAGTTAAATATTTAAAGTTCATGGTGAATACGGTGAAGCTATGTAATTGCTTGCTAATGACACCCTGAAGAAGAGAGGGAATTAACAGAACTAAAATAAGACAAATAGAATTACTACGCTTTTATTGAAAAGACTATTTATTTACACTCATATTTAAGAGTTTTATACTTCTCTAGGATCATAATTATAGATACGATGTTTTTTTTTTTTTTCAAGCCTTCTAAGCTGACTGTTGAACAGTAGCTTTAAAAATTGTGCAGGAGAGAGAGCTTTTTAAAAAATTTTGGCCACACCTGCATCATGTGGAAGGTCCCAGCCAGGGACTGAACCCAAGCCCCAGCAGTGACCCGAGCTGCTGCAAAGACAATGCCAGATCCTTAACCCACTGCACCACCAGGGAACTCCCAAGAGAGAGATCTTTAACCATAGTCGTTTATTGAGGCCACAAGCCCTCAGATGAAATCTTATGATTATACGAGATTTTAAAAAAAGAAAATTAACCTGGTCAGAAAACCAGTAGATCCCAAGGATACTAGGCCTGAACTTCCCTTCTTGTAGCTGAGATGAAAATGACATTATACATTAATACAGAGATCACAGTTTATATCCTGTATCCTTGACACTTGGGACCATTTATCAGCTTCAAGGCCAGTCCCTGAGAAGAACCAGTGTCACGTATACTGTTGGGGCTTAGAAAATATATTTAGAAGTCTAAAAATATGTCTCTGGTTATTGAAATGACAACTGGCTAGTTTATGTGGGTAATAAAATATTTCAGATGTATTTGAGTAACTATGCATGGCTCAGTTTCTACTCTGCCCTTTGCTTCCGGTTCTGGAGGGTTATGAAAAAGTTTGACACAGGCCCAGGATCTCAGTAAATGTAGAGGAACACACTCGAAGCCCTCAGAACTGGCTTCCACTTACCCAAAATGAACTGGACCAACCAGGGCACTTCATTCCATGTGGGATGCTTTGAATGAGGGGCCTGAACTTCCAGCATGACCGGCTTCCGGGTCCACCTGGCCCCCACTACTCGCTCCAGCCAAGCTAATGCAGACCTAAAGGCAGGTGTGATTGTTCTCAAAAGTGTTCATGCCAGTTGCACCAATGAGTGCAATTATGTGATTTAATTAAATAATATTTGAATGAATGAAATAAGCATATAAAGGAAGTTCGTGTTTCCAAGAACAACTAAGGTCAAATGCTTTGTAAAAGTAAATTGCTAAAGAAAAACCCTTTGAACTAGTATGACAGAGATGACAGTGTGAGATTGGGGGAAGCTGTGATAATCTTGAAGGATTTCAGTGGTGCATTATGGGTATACTTTATAAAGAAAGACAATGCTTCAGTCCAGTCAGTAGGCTCGCCGTGACAGTATTTCTAAAAATGGGCAAGTGGATGCACATTAACACTTCAGAGTAAAATGTTGGCGGCAGTTTGATTGTCTTTTCCTTTTTTTGGGGGGGGGGTCACACCTGCAGCATGCAGAAGTACCCAGGCCAGGGATCAAACCTACGCCACAGTAGCAACTCAAGCCACAGCAGTGACGATGCCAGATCCTTAACTCACTGTGCTACCAGGGAGCTCCCTGATTGTCTTTTTCAATTAATGATCTGGATTGCATTAGTAAGAAGGCTTCAACTGTGCATGCAAAATTGTTATCAAAATCTAGATAGAAGTACCAGAATGGATGAAACAGAGAAGAAGTAGGACAGTCGTTCTTGTAAAAAGAAGAAAAAGGAAATCCGGCATATGGGGAAAAGTTGCACAGCAGTTAATAACACACCAAAGATCCAGCACTAACTTTAAAATATGTTTCAAAGTATTTTGCCCTTTCATGATTGTTTAGGCAAACAAAAATATTTGCAGTTCAATTATTTTCAGTTTAATTTTCCTTAACTGCGCTATTAGATTTAACATTCTTGGCGAAGCTCCCCAATGGAAACTATTTATTATCTGATTTGGCTTGATTTATAATTGAAAGTAGTCAGAAACAATAAAATGTATTTTCCTTGAGACTTATTTTAGGTTCAGGAGATAACCAGATGGGTGAACCAGCATAGAAATGACATAAAGATAGAATCAGCCTTTGCTTTCTGTGATCCTGTTTTAAACATTTCATAAAATAATACAGCAGCTAAAGGTACACTGATTCCTCTGAAAATCTGACTTTCCAGTGTCTATAGAAAAAGGTCTGCCTTATGGTGGAGCATTTCAAATGGCCTCTTCAGAACCAATACTCATTACTCTCCTAGATCAGCAAGTAGAATGGGCAGAAGTTGCATTCCATATAAAATTAGAATGACAGCTCCTAAGCAAACGTGAACTCTCTGTTTCTAAATTGATTTCCTCACTGACCATTGAACATGGCAGTCAAGCAAGCTATCTTGATAGGAGGTGCAGAGAAAGCCCAGTTCAGTGTTATTTTTGAGAGCTGTCTCTTACCAGCTGACCCCATTAAAACATAGTGAAGGAGCTTTGTCAACTGTGATGGTCTCTGTGTATCATGAAATACCCTACATGATTACATTGGGGGTCATGGGTAGGCCGTGTGGGTAATGGCTGTTCCATATGAAGTAGTTGAAGGTAAATAGTCCATTGCTCCCAGGGAACCTCAGTGAGAGGCACGCTTAATATAATGCTGCTCCATGTCACAGTTAAAAATATTACCCAACTCTAAAGGAGGTTCTTCTTAGACTCCGAGACCTCTCTCTTATTGGCACATCCTTATATGAGTGGAAAATCAGTGAAGTCCTGTCATTCACTCTCATGACATCTGCTAACCTGAATCCTTGGTAGAAAAGAGACCTGTAGTGTTGTGCTGGGACTAACTCTTGGCAGCTGGTTGTGCATCTCTTCCCTGACCTCATGTTGGTAACTTGAAATTGGTCACAGCGGGAGCATTTACACCATGGAAATTGGCACACATTACAAATCAGGTTTCTTCTCCCCTTTGCCCCCAAAAGCTGGTTGGTGAACATTAATTAGCACTTGGCTGCCTCTGAGATAGAGGTTCTGAAACTTTTTTGTGCCATGAACGTTTTTGACATTGGCCAAGGCCCCACCTCTGAACAATGTTTTTTTTTTTTTTTAAGTTCAGTGAAGTCATTAAAATGTTAAAGGAACAAGTTTATGCTATAGTTCTGTATGTGCTGCTCTGATGACATTTGAAATGACATAATCCAGAAGCAGGTCTGTTTTAAATTGTAAGTAGTGATTAGTATTAACTTATTTTGAGTTACCTGAAATACTAATGTGATGAGAAACCACTTATGATTTCTACTGGAGACAAAATTATCAGTCCAGCTAATACTGATGTGCTTTCTTCACTTACATTCATGACTGAAAGAAAGGCCACATTTCAGTTTGGTGTTAGTGAAAATAAAGATGTCCTTTGTCTCCCATGCAAATCTGTGACTGCTCTGAATTCTATCCATGGACCCCTTGGGAACACACTGACTTAGGTTAAGAAATGCTCTATTAAAATCCCATTTCACGTTTGCAAGCATCCAAATGAACCCTGTTGCTTGATACAGGTCGTCTCCAAAGTGGGAGCTAATGAGGAAGATTTCTCTAGAAAATATGGCTGAACTCCAGTCCTTACTCGAAAAATTTACAAATTATGTTTCTCTTTATATGGTAATTCCTTAACCTATTGTTTTCACTTAAGTAAGCCCTTCCATACTGATTATTAAGCTTTAGCTCTGTTGTGTCAGGTGAATGCCCTAATGTATAGCTCAGAATGTCACACAAGTGGGTCCCCCAGACGTCTTTATGAGCTTCTCACCCTGCTTGGAACCTTGTCTCTGTTGTCCATTCACATGTCTGGTTGTTTACCCAACTGAAAGACCCAGCCCACGTCCCCCACCTCTCTGCAGCCTCCTGTGGCTATCCCAGCCTGCTTGGCTTCTCCATTCTCCAGCCTCTTCTTCCAGAGCCACTGTTGTCACCTTCCGGCCACTGCATTACTCTGCTCCTCGGGAGAACCACGCTGGACTCTTTCTCTCTCCCACTGTTGCCAAGTCCTTCGGATTCTTTCTCACCTCCGCCCCTCACATCCGCCCCTGTCTTTCTGCTTTCACTCTCCCACTTCAGACTGTAATTCATTTCCACTTAGGCTGTTACAGTAAACTCCTAACAGATCATCCTCCCTTCGGTCCTGCCCCCTCCAGTTTATCCTGTGCTCTGCTTTCAGTTCTTTCTCCAAGATGTGGTGCTGACCATTTCTCACGCACACCCTTTCCTCAGAGGCCCTCCATTTTGTGTGGGTAAGCCTGGCCTTCAAGTCTTTCCTTGACCCGAAGCCGGTCTGCCTTGCCATCATTCCTCCCAGAAGAATGTTCCAGCAATGGTAGAAGGTTTCCTGTTTGCTCAGGCATGCCCTGCATATTCCCAGGACCTCACCTTTGCACACACTGTCCTCTTGTCTAGAATGCCCTTCATCCTAACTTTGCATTTGTAGGTCTTTCTGATCCTGCACAGCTCTGATCAAGTCTGAATGCCCCCTAAGCCAATTCCTGGGGTCCCCAGACCTGAATTAACCCCTACAGCTCCTGTTTTCTCTTTGAAATTGTTTTCATTACTTTATTGTTGCCTTTAAGACACAATTTCATTTTATGATTTTTTTATATTTCATTTGTGAGCCGCGACATAGAAGGGACGGCAATATATCCGTCTTGAAAGCTCCCCACAGCATGTAGCACAGGGCCCTGTACAGAGTTCAGTAGTTTTGGTTCACTAGCTCAAGCTTACCTGTTTTCCAGTCGAGTTATTTGTTGATTGTTTTACAACTGTATATTTAGCATCTCTCAATGAGATTTTGAGTTACTGGGACGCAAGGAGTTGGCTTTGCACTTCTTTGCATTTCTCACAGTGCTGGGGCAATTGTAGGTGCTCGATAAATCCTTGTTGAAATGAATTAATGATGAGATTTACTAATTTTCTGAAGCACGCCTAATTCTTTTTTTTTTTTTTTTAATTTTTCCCGTCTTTTCAGGGCCGCACCTGTGGTATATGGACGTTCCCAGGCTAGGGGTCACATGGGAGCTATAGCTACCAGCCTACACCACAGCTCACAACAACACCAGATCCTTAACCCACTGAGCAAGGCCAGGGATCGAACCCACGTCCTCATGGATACTAGTTGGGTTCGTTACCACTGAGCCCTGATGGGAGCTCCTCTTGTTTTGTTTTGATTCTGTTTGTCTTGGCGGTTTTTTACCTGTGGAATTTCCTGGGCAAGGGATTGAACCCGGACCCCAGCAATAACCTAAGCCACTGCAGTGACAATGCTGGAACCTTAACCTGCTGCACCGCAGGAGAACTCTAAGCATGCCTAACTCTTGTAAGGTTTATAATTGACCCAAGGAAACAATCTCACTAGCATGTAATGCCAAGGATTTTGCTTATTAATTAAGCTATTAGGCATGACATTAAAACTGTAAGTGGAAACATAATACAGGATTCACCTCCTTGTTCTTTTCCACATTAGAAAATAGCCAGTTTCTAGAATTCTTGTAGTGGCTCAGCAGAAACAATAACTAGTAACCATTAGGTTACGGGTTCAATCCCTGGCCTCGCTCAGTGGGTTAAGGATCTGGCGTTGCCATAAGCTGTGCTGTAGGTGGCAGACATGGCTTGGATCTGGCATTGCTGTGGCTGTGGTGTAGGCCGGTGGCTACAGCTTCATTTCAGCCCCTAGCCTGGGAACCTCCATACGCCATGGGTACAGCCCTAAAAGGAAGAAAAAGTAAAAAGAAAACAGCCAGTTTCTGACTTTAATAATTGCGAATGTAATCAATAAAAATATTTAAGGAGATTTCTAAGTTTGTGATTTCTGAACTTGATGTTATGTGCTGTGTAGTTACCCAGATTTGTGACTGTACGAGAACTGTGCTACCATGAAGACTGAACTAGGGGATCATGTTCTTTGTAGGGCCTGATAATGCACAGCAGAAAATAGAACCTCATCACACAGCTGTGCTGGGAGAAGGTGACAGTGTCCAAGTGGAGAACAAGGTAAGTATTAAAAATTGTGAATTTTCTTGTTTCTAATTAAAAATTTACCAACAAGGACATACTTACAGCACAGGGAATTCTAATAGTTTATAATAACCTATAAGGAAAAAGAATGAAAAAGAACAGATATATATGTATGTGTGTGTATATATATATTATATATATATGAATGTATGTATATACATGTATGGGTGTGTATGAAGCACTGTGCTGTCACCTGAAACTAACACAATCTTGTAAATCAACTGTAGTTTAGTAAAAAGAGAGAAAAAAATTTTTTGCACTTAAATTTTTTTAAATGTGATTTTTAAAGGTTACTTTCCATTTGCACTTACTACAAAATATTGGCTTCCCCATGTTATACAATACGTCCTGAGTCTATCTTATATCCAGTAGTTTTTACCTCCTACTCCCCTCCTTTATATTTCCCCTCCCCTACCGCTGGTAACTACTAGGTTGTTCTTTGTATCTGCAAATCTATTTCTTTCTTGTTATATTCACTGGTTTGCTTTATTTTTTTTTTGATTTCACATATAAGTGATATATGTAGCATTCATCTTTCTCTAACTTCATTTAGCATCATGCCTTCCAAGTCCGTTAATAGCATTATTTTGTTCTTTTTCATGGCTGAGTAATATTCCATTGTACATAAGTATCACATCTTCTTTATCCATTCACCTGTTGGTGGACACTTAGGTTGCTTTAATTTTCTTAACTTATACTTTTTCTGCTAGTTTCCACGCAAACACCGAAACCTCCTGTGTAGCTGGAAACTTGCCTCTTCCTTGGGAAAGAAACTATGCCACAAGTTTATCAACCACTTTCCTACTCATTTCTGTTGGTTTATTTTAAGGTTTTATCTAATTTTAAGATTTATTTTAAGGTTTTATCTAATTGTAAGATTTTATCTAATTCCTTGTCTTTAAGAATCATCATTGTTGACCCCTGGAAATTTGAATCTGAAGGCAGCCCATCTTTTTTTGCCTCTCACTTTTCTTTCCTTATATAATGGATTGATTTTTAGCATTAGCATAAGTAAAAATGGATCGGCCCTTGAGAGGTATAAATATAGATCTACACACATGGGACCCTTTGAAAGTCGGCCCCGTTTCCAACTGAGAGGAACATAGGATACATTTCATAGTCCTTTTGTGTTGAATCTTTGCTTTTTAAATAAAGTTTCTAATACCTTAGGAGTCTGAGGAGCTTTCCTGTACAGGTTGTCAGGTTTCTCCCGTTTTATTCCCTTGAATGATTCACTCACTGTCTTGTGAGCCTGTGAAGCCAGTCTGACCGCTTTGTGACATTCTAATAAAGAGAAATGAGACACTTGTGCAAAAGCTCTTGCAAAGATGAGTTTTGAAAAATAAGTATGGGAACTGTGTCAGCATGCAGGTGACTGGTCAAGAGGCCATCTGACTGGCTACTGGCCCTCCGGCCCTCGTATTGTAGAATGTGGTGGAGGCGAGGAATTATTATCTTAGTTCACTTTGCTAGCACTTCCCCTGCTGCTGTTTTGATCCTCTGCAGCACCTCCAGGAGCAGCCAAGTCAATAGAAGCAAAACTTCATGAGCTCCAGAGGAAATGCATACCTTGGGATCTAAGCTAACTATTGTTAGGTTGAACTGTACAAAACTGCCCCCCCCCCGTCTTTTTAGGGCTGTACCTGCAGCATATGGAGGTTCCCAGGTAAGGGTTGAATTGGAGTTGCAGCCATAGGCCTGCACCACAGCAGCAGATGCAGCAGGATCTGAGCTGCATCTGTGACCTATACCACAGCTCATGGCAACGCCAGGTCCTTAACCCATTGAGTGAGGCTAGGGATCGAACTCGCATCCTCATAGGTCCTAGTCAGGTTCGTTACTGCTGAGCCACGACGGGAACTCCCAAAACTGCCCCTTTTGACCTCCCCAAATGGGGATTTCGTCTGTTTCCACTTAAGGCAGAAAAGGAAAGCTTTGTGTAGACCAGACCCTACTGACAGTGGATTAGTCTATAATATTATCTGGTTTAGCTAGACAAGTTCAGTCCTTCCTGTTTTATAGCAGAGGGCACCTTGCAGATGAAAGGATTTGAAAGCCAAAGCAGAACACCAGAAAGAAGTGACAAGGGGAGCTGGAAAGATGGGAGGCAACGGATGGAAAAGGCTGAACCATCAGTTCCTTGGCCCCAGGGGCGTGGGTCTGTTCCGTGCCCTTCTGTAATACAACTGTGTATAAGTATAGCCTGAGCCATCAAGACGTTAGAAAGAGGCCTATGAAAAAATTTATTCCCAAAAATTAGTGTTTAAATGGGCATGTGTCACTTTTACATCCAGGAAGAGTAGAACGTCCCCCTGAGATTACAACAGGAGCCTGTGAAGGTGTGACTCTTAGCTTCGCCACTCATTAGCCATGTGACTGTGGACACAGTTCTCAGCCCCCTTGAGCTTTGTTCATTTTCTCTGCAGAACTGAAATAGCGATGCCAACTGCATGGGGTTGTGGGATAGAGTGTTCAAGATGACATAGGTCAAGAGTCTAGCCCACCTCTAGAATGGGGGTCAGTACTTCATGTTTCATAGGCTGCATTTGAACCTCTTTATAGATGAAGTTTCATTGAACCCCAGACACACACATTCATTTCCGTTTGTCTGTGGATACTTTCATGCCAGGGGCAGAGGTAAGTGTTTGGAGCAGAGACTGGATGGGCCCACAAAGCCTAAAACCTTAGGCCCGAAGGTTTAGAGACCATAACAGTTTCTACAGCTAGAAAAAGGCCCTAAAGCGCCCTAATTCACTTGGGCACCAGGCCAGGGGTATCTTTACTCGGAGCTAGACTTGGCCTGAGTGTTAGAGAAAGAAGGAAGCTGGGACTTGCTGCTTCTCCCCCACTCCTGTGGGCACGGGGAAGTGATCATGAATCAGGAGTTGATGCATATTCCCCAGCTTCTCTCCGGCATTGCTCTTCTTGCCCTTTCTCATTCTGTGTCTTTAGCATCACGCCTGTCCTGCTGGTGACCCAGGAATCTGCTCAGCTTCCTCCGGAATGCTCAGTCCTCCAGGGCGGGAGAGGAGGGCCAGGAGGAGGTGATGGAGATTACGTCTTTTCTGTCTCTGGGTGTCCCCGCTCCCTTTTAGCATTTGGCTCATCTTAGGCGAGCGCATTTTAGGCTGCAAGGACCACCTGCCTTTTTCAAAGTGTGGATTGCCTTTTGTGACTATTACTCAGAGGTCTTCCATGGTGGGTAGCAAGTGCGGGGGGGCTTGGTTCATGCTAGATTTTGTAAGAGCCTTTAATCCAGACACTTTGACTTCTTAGAGGACACCCAAACCCCAACAGAGGCTTCTAAAGTGGTCTCAACTTTTTCAGGGCTCTTAGAGATTGGGACCAATGCCAGGCTGCTCTGGCCATTTAAACCTGGACCATAATGGTCATCCTGGAACAGTCTCTGTTTCAAGCATTAAGGCTCCCTGTGTCGCTTTGGCTCACGGTGGGTGCCCTGGTTGCCAGGATGGCTCCGTGATCAGAAGCTCATAGGCTTGCTGTGAAGGCTTGATCTCAGCTTTAGTCTCATGTTTATACTAGAGTCCTATTGAGAAGGTCTTCAGCGTCATGGATTAGCAAACTGACTTGTAGTTTGTCAAGGGAGACAGTCCGTTCCTCACTGGCTGCCATCAGAACCAAACTTGAAAGTAATGATGTTCTTTAACTGGCACCATTCCTGGGGAATTTATTACAGTAATACAGAGTAATATTTGATTACAATAAAAATTGAAAGACAGATAAAACACTGTTAAAGCTAGAGATAACTCTTTGCTTATGTGTAAAAATTCATAACAAACCATTAATTTTCAAAAACTGGTAACAGTTCATTGTTTTTAATCTTTCATTTGGCCTAAGAAGTGTAAACAATGAACAGTTGCCTGCTATTAAGTCCTGTTAAAGCTCATGTTCTTTCTTGTAATATTTTGGGGTAATATTTCACTATAATAAATGTTACTGAAGCAGCAGCATGCCCCAAGATTCATTCTCAGGGTGCTGCTGCCATCACGACTTTGTATTTCTAACTAATCAAGCAAACTGAGTACATACAGCGTAGAAGTTATCAGCACCTTAAATGATTCCTGGGGCCCTCATCTGGGCTTCAATCATTTAATGTCGGTATCAGTGAAACTCAAGACATACCTTGATAGTAAATCTTAGGGAAAAACAAAGAGCAGTTTGTACAAGTAAACTATTAGGTCAACCGAGGAAGGCCTGACTGTGAACTGGGAACTCCGAGAAGGTGTGCCAAGGTGAACGACATGATCTGGGCCCCCATATATCATGCGTTTTAGTTGGGACACTTACACATGAAGCAGTAAGTGGGTTTCTGTCACTTTTGTATGGAGGCGTTTTCATTGTTTTTATCAAACTGCAACAAGGCATGGACTGAGATCCACATAGGGCCTTATGATCTTAAACAGGTCTATCCTTCTCTTTGCTTCAGCCTGAATTGCATCATTTGACACTGTACCCAAGGTCGCCATAGACGAGGACTTTACAACGTAGCAGCAATTGGGCCATTCAGCCCCAACAGCACTCTGCTGAATATCCAGAAAGATTATCAGCTTTCACCAAAGAAGGCTAGTTAAGGGAAGAAAAAAGATGCATTTTAAGAAAAAAGAAAAAGACCCCAAACATCTGGCTTAGGTTAGAGGAGACAGGCCACTCAGAGGTTCATTCTGTGAAGAAGTGGTTCAGGGAAGCTCGGACCCGCCTCCAGCTTTCTGAAACGGAAAGCCGGGCTCGTGAACACCTCAGCTCCCAGCGGCTGAATCATTTTTTATTTCAGACCAAATGCAAGTGTCCTTTTGTCCTGCTGTCTGCGTTATAAATGAAAGCCATCATTTGATTTGAGTAATAGCAAAAGGGGCAAAACTTTTGACACTTGATTATTATTCCAAACTGTGTCAAGGTGTAGGACACGTTTGTCATTCACCAAAGATGCATCTTCTTCTTTTTTTTTTTTTTTTGTCTTTTTGCCTTTATGTAGAGCCGTGCCTGCAGCATATGGAGGTTCCCAGGCTAGGGGTCTAATAGGAACTGCAGCTGCCGGCCTTCGCCACAGCCACAGCAATGCGGGATCCGAGCCGCGTCTGCAACCTACACCACAGCTCATGGCAACGCCGGATCCTTAACCCACTGAGCAAGGCCAGGGATCGAACCCGCAACCTCATGGTTCTTAGTCGGATTCGTTAACCACTGAGCCACGAAGGGAACTCCAAAGATGCATCTTCTTAATTAAGAAACTTGCATTCTGAGGAGTCGGCACACCCACGGCACAAGGTCGGCCTTGCCTTTTCTCTTCTCTCGTGAACCCTGACCCTTTCTCATCTGCGTCCTGACCCTAGAACCCCAGGGTGTCTATCCCCTCCAAAAGAACAAGCACCTCAGAGCACGCTTTTTGGTAATGTCTTCTCTGAGATTAAATTGGAGATGATGTAGTACCCGTGCTCACAACTGTTTTTCTAAGATACTTTGCTTTAATATGTCATGTAATTCACACTGCAGTCTCACCCCTCCAAGCCCTTAGAGCATACATCTTTTCTGATAACTGTGGGGTTTTTGTTTACATTGAATTTTTAGTCTCTTATACATGATATTGAATACAAAATTTCAAGTGGAAACCTCCCTCTTTCTTGTGGGTTATTGCGTATCATTATCCGCAATTTAGCTAATTCATAACCTTGGGTCATCAGCATGTAAATTAATTACTGTCCTGAGCTATAAAGTATGACGTTGTCTTCAGGGCCTGTTCTATAGTAAGTGGTCCTAGACTAATTTCTAAGCTTCTGTGCCTCTTTTTCTTTTTCTTTCTTTCTTTCTTTTTTTTTTTTTTTTTTTTTTTTTTTTTTTTTTTTTTTTTTTTTTTTTTTTTTTAGTTTTTTGTCTTTTTAGGGCCGCACCCTCAGCATTTGGAGGTTTCCAGGCTAGGGGTCATATCGGAGCTACAGCTGCCAGCCTACACCAGAACCACAGCAACATGGGATCCGAGCCATGTCTGCAACCTACACCACAGCTCATGGCAACGCCGGATCCTTAACTCACTGAGCGAGGCCAGGAATCTAACCTGCAACCTCATGGTTCCTAGTCAGATTCATTTCCGCTGCGCCACGGCGGGAACTCCCTGTGCCTGTTTTTCATAGTTTGTTTTTAATTTCCATCATTGATATTCAGCTGCCCATTTTCTTGAATTACTATCTAGTACTGATTTCCTGTCTTCTGGCTTTGAATCTCATGGATCTGATAAATGCAAAGCTTAATTCTGAACATTTTGTGTAATGTGAGAATAAGTGGAGACTGAGTAGGGATCTGTGCTAAGGTTGAATCACCTATGGAGTTAAGGACATCTCTTTTTATTTTATTTTTATTTTGCTAAAAAGCAAGAAAAACAAGTGCCTAATCATTATGATCAAATCAAAACTAGTTACTGTTTTATTCTAAATCCACTAAACTTCAGAGACACCTCAAAAGAAATACATAATGTTCAGTTATCTGTTCATAACAAACCACCTGAACTCTAGTGGCTTAAAACAGTAATTATTTCTCGCAAGTGTGGTGGGAGGTTCTTCTGCTGGTTTCTGTGGCGTTACTGGGTCACAGGACAAACAGCGATGATGGGAGCTTGAGGTTGTATTGTCAGGGAGCTCTCCGGAAGGATTACTGCACCAACTTTCTTTTTTCTTTTTTGGCTGCCCTGTGGCATGTGGAGTTCCCGGGCTAGGGATCAGATCCGAGCTGCAGTTGCAGTCTACACCACAGCTGTGGCAACACCGGATCCTTAACCCGCTGTGCCAGAGAGGAATCGAGCCTGTGTCCTGGTGCTGCAGAGTCTCCACCAAACCCATTGTGCCACAGTGGGAACTCCACCGTACCAATTTCGAGTCTCCCAAACGATGAAAAGTGCGTCTTTCCTTGCATCTACACCAGCACTGGATTTTATAGTTAGTATTTTTTTTTCGGTTTCAGAGAAAAAAAACCTAATCTTAATTCTAAACGAAAACTTTTAGAGACCTCAGCACAGTAGGATCCTTTTGGAGAGAAATCTGTCTGAGCACCTGTCCCGTGGGTGTTTTTATTTGATTCCATTTCTGGGGCATATTTTACATTAATGGTAATAAATGTCAAAAGTAATAAAATCTTACTTTTGGATTTGCATAAATAATCTTCCCATTTAAAAATTAAAGTTTTGGTAGGAAATTACAAGGCCTGTAATAAGCCCAGTCAATTACATAGTTTGTCTTAAAGATGTCTCTAGTTTAAAATCTTAATTTGAATTCTCCTTTATTTGAGGAGTTCTATCATGACTCAGTGGATAACGAATCCAACTAGGAATCAGGAGGTTACGGGTTCAATCCCTGGCCTTACTCAGTGGGTTAAGGATCCGGCGTTGCCGTGACCTGGGGTGAGATTGCAGACGCGGCTCGGATCCTGCGTTGCTGTGGCTGTGGAGAAGGCCGGTGGCTACAGCTCCTGTTAGGCCCCTAGCCTGGGAACCTCCACATGCAGCGGGTGCGGCCCTAGATAAGGCAAAATAAATAAATAAAGTCTCCTTTATTTGAGAAAGTTATTATTTGATGGTCAGGATGTAATCTTGAATAATGATTGCTACCAAACATCTTCAAGAATAAGCATTTCCATATCACACGCATGTTGCACCGAAAAATATTTCCGGAATTTAAAATTAAGGACTGGAGTTCCTGTCGTGGCTCAGCGGAAACAAATCCGACTAGGAACCATGAGGCTGCGGGTTCGATCCGTGGCCTTGCTCAGTGGGTTAAGGATCCAGCATTGCCGTGAGCTGTGGTGTAGGTTGCAGATGCAGCTCAGATCCTGCGTTGCTATGGCTGTGGTGTAGGCCGGCAGCTGTAGCTCTGATTTGACCCCCTAGCCTGGGAACCTCCACATGCCGTGGATGCAACCGTAAAATGACAAAAGGCAAAATAATAATAATAATAATAAAATAAAATAAAATTAAGGACTACAATCATTAGGGATTAAAAGCGTTCATTTGTCCACAATATCAACTTCAAATCATTCCTAATCAGACTTTCAAAAATAAGCATGTTTATTGTCTGATGCTTTCTTTCTTGACTTTAGGATCCTGAGAGAGGCCACTTCGTCCTGATTGCTGGAGAGCCATTAAAAGAACCAGTTGTCCAACATGGTAAGTCCCATTTGATGGTGATTTTCTTGACTGGTTTTCCTTGTCTTTGAAAGGAGTGTACATATATGGTGTCACTGGGAAGAGGAGCTGGGCTTTTGTCCTCTCTCTCCATCTACAAATTTGAGGATTTTGTTTCATTTCTCCATTGTCAGTGGAAAATATATACTTGATGTTCATTTCTACATTTATTCTTTCTTTCAAAGAAACACTTGAGTACCTATCACATGTAGGATATTGAGGTTGGGCCCGCGGGGAGAGCGAATACAGTAGGGTTTTTTGTGTATGTGTGTGTGTTTTGTCCTAGGGAATTTCAACTTAAAAAAAAAAAAGATTTTGGGAGTTCCCTTCGTGGCTCAGTGGTTAACGAATCCGACTAAGAACCATGAGGTTGCGGGTTCGATCCCTGGCCTTGCTCAGTGGGTTAAGGATCCGGCGTTGCCATGAGCTGTGGTGTAGGTTGCAGACGGGGCTCGGATCCCGCGTTGCTGTGGCTGTGGCGAAGGCCAGCAGCTACAACTCCTGTTAGACCCCTAGCCTGGGAACCTCCATATGCCACGGGTGCGGCTCTACATAAAAAAAAAAAAGGCAAAAAGACAAAAAAAAAAGATTTTGTGGTCTCCTGGGAACGTGAATGTCATTTTCATCTTTACCAAAATTAACCGTGATTTCAATACTGTCCTTGTAGTCGATTGTGTGTTGAGCGAAAAATAGCATCTTAGTAATATATCTTTGAAGGTTTCTAAAATATTTGAGTTACTCTTAGTTTATTTAAAAATAAATAGAGATATAAAATAGGTAAACAGTATGGTAGGAGTTCCCCTAGTGGTGCAGCGGAAATGAATCTGACTAGGAGCCATGAGGTTGCGGGTTCGATCCCTGGACTCTCTCTGTGGGTTAAGGATCCGGCATTGCCATGAGCTGTGGTGTAGGTAACAGACACGGCTCGGATACTGCGTTGCTATGGCTGTGGCTTAGGCCAGCAGCTATAGTTCTGATTCGATCCCTAGCTTGGGAACCTCCACGTGCGGATACCGCCCTAAAAAGCAAAAAAAAAAAAAAAAAAAAAGATAAACAGTATGGTATAGCGCAGGGAACTATATTCAGTATCCTGCAGTAAACCGTAATGGCAAAGGTTAGGAAAAAGAATATATATATACATATATATGTATAACTGAGTCATTGCCTCTGTAGCAGAAATTAACACAAAATTCTAATCAACTATACTTCAACAAAATAAGACAAACAAATAGAAGTAACTATGGTGTAGGAGAAACGGGACTGTACTTAGAAGCAGAAAATCCTAGAATAAGTACTCGTTAGAGTCACTTCAGTTCTTTGTCTTGACTTACTCAAAATACTGTTGTTTGATTAAAAGAGGAATATCTAAAAGCACCTAGAACCCAACCTATTATTTAGACAAATGCTACAAAACATAGTGATGTCCACATGTGGAATCATTGATACATGGACATATACCACTATGTTTTGAACATTCATTAAAATCTGATTTTACTACCTTGCGTAAAGGTATACACAGTGACTTTAGAACAGAAAACCCCAGGTGATCATAAATTTAAAGGACACCGATTATTTTTATTATTTTTTTAATTTTATTTTTTTCTGTCCTTTTGCCTTTTCTAGGGCTGCACCGGCGGCATGTGGAGGTTCCCAGGCTAGAGGTCTAATCGGAGCTGTAGCTGCCGGCCTATACCACAGCCACAGCAACGCGGGATCCAAGCCGCATCTGCGACCTACACCACAGCTCACGGCAACACTGGATCCTTAACGCACTGAGCGAGGCCAGGGATCGAACTCGCAACCTCATGGTTCCTAGTCGGATTCGTTAATCACTGAGCCACGACGGGAACTCCGGCACCGATTATTTTTAAAACATTCTTCTTTTCGTTCTATTACTAAAATAAGGGTTAATTACACCCCATCTAGCCTAGAGCGTTTGACCTCCATTTTGTAAGCTTCTGATTTTTACTCTACTCCAAAGGTTCATGGTTTTCATGTTCCTGATTGAACAGACCTGAAATAGTTTATTCTTCTGGAAGAAGCCTCTAGACAAATTGAATAGGGCCATCATCGTTATGGCCAGTACCTAGAATTTAGGTGGGAAAAGGATCCATAGCATCAAAATCTTTTAAGTTGAGGCAATCTCCCCTGCACCCAGTAGTGAAAACTAAAAGTCCAAGTGCCATAGGCCACAGTCTGAAGGGGTGGGACTACCTGAAGCCACCCTCCATTTGTCCCCCGTGAATCTGCTCCCACAGGCTTGGAACTTGGGGACACTGGCTATGCTTGCACATACAATCTTGGATTAACCAAACAAGACAGAGATGGCCTCTGAAGTCTCAGTGAATGAGAGGCAAGGCATTCTGATTGTTCATTTTATTTATTTTGTTTTGTTAGCTTTTTTTTTTTTTGGTCTTTTTAGGGCCACACCCACGGCATATGAAGGTTCCCAGGCTAGGGGTCAAATCGGAGCTGTAGCTGCCGGCCTACACCACAGCCACAGCAACGTGGGATCCAAGTCGCATCTGCGACCTACACCACAGCTCACAGCAACGCCAGATCCTTAACCCTCTGATCGAGGCCAGGGATCGAACCAACATCCTCATGGATACTAGTCGGATTTATTACTGCTGAGCCACAGTGGGAACTCCCTGATGCCAGAGTCTAAAATACTGCAGATCAGATCACTTGATTCTCTACCTAACCTGTCAGCGATTCCCAGTCACCTGCAGAATTATGTCCAGTCTTCTCCCCATAGATAGCCTGCCAACCCCGGAGGGCTCTGGCCTCTTCCTACATATCAGAAACCCTCCCCACCTTTTTTTTCCCCATCCAGCCTTCCTTCCAGCCCTGTGTCCCCATCCTCACTTCCTCCAGCTACTGATCCCGAAAACGCCTTTCTTCCATGTCCGCCTGTTTGGACATCACTGCCTTTGGGAATCCTGGCCTGGGCCCCTCCTTCTCCCCTTTCTGTACTGATTCTTTGGATTTTGCCATGCTTTGGTCATTCCATGCACCACACTGTTTTGTAATAATTTGCTTTTGCATCTGTGGGTGTGATAGATCTGAGGTCCTTGAGGGGACAGAGTCCGTCACTCATTTGTCTTTCATCTTTATGTCTCTAGCTCCTAGCACCGTGTTGCTCATTCGATAAGCGTACACTAAGTAGATAAGTGATTGAGTGAATGAGTGAATTTAGATACCTGCCGCCTGTTTTCCCTTTCTGTTGCCGTCCTCTTCCCTGCAGTCTCCCCAAAGGCCTCTGCGTCATCACAGCATGTTATCCTGGCTCTTCCTTCTCAAGTGCTGAACTAAAGTGAGCGCCAAGTCTGTGCTGATAGGCTAACAGTAATTAAGATGTTTGTGTCACTGGCACTAAGTGTTACAGTTATATTTTAATCTAGGGCTTTCAGAGACAGTCCCTTAGAGGAGGCATTTCCATAAGGTGCCCGGTGGAACCTCTGAAGGTGAGGGATGGGATGGGGACATATACCAAATGGACAAGTCCGTCACTTGCTTTCAAGACCCTGCCAATGCCGTATACAAGCCGGCCTTACTGATCCAACAGCTGATAGTGACGTGGTCTAGGACAATAACCCTTTGCTCCTACATATGTGAAGATGGGGGAGAGACAGACATTTTGCCTCCTGGTCAGTTAGGGGAGGCCTTCTACACTTTTAGCAAAAGCCAAGTTCAAACCTAGGAATTAGACAGACTATGACCCATGGGCCAGTTGCGCCCACCACATGTTTTTGTAAATAAAGTTTTATTAGAACACAGCCATCCCTGTTCACTTTTGTATTATCTATGGCTGCTTTTGTGCTTCACTGGAAGAGCTGAGCAGTTGAGACAGATACTGTTTGCCCTATAGAATGTAAAATACAGAGTATCTGGCCCTTTCCAGGAAATGTGTGATGACCGCTAGAGAATCCCAAAGGTGATGCTTTCTTGACTGAATTTTTTATCATCTCCTGTTTATTGTCAACGAGGGACTGCTAATTTTCACAAATGACTTAGACCTCTCATGTAAGGACACAGCCTCATATACTGCGGAGACACCAAAAACTATGATGAGATTTGCTAATTGTTTTTTTTATGAGATCGGTTCAATTCTCAGCGTCAGCCCATGCTAAGCAACTGATGACTACTGACAACTACAATAAATCTTAAACGTTCTCATGGCAAGAAAAACAATTCTATAACTATGATGACAGATGTTAACTAGACTTATTGTGGTGATCATTGCCCAGTTTATACAAGTATTGAATCACTATGTTGTACACCTGAAACTAATATAATGTCATATGTCAATTATACCTCAACAACAACAAAAAGAGAAGATAGTAGAACTAAGAAGTACAGAAATGGTTGTAATAGAATGAAACCTAAGAATGTTTTGAGTGGAGAGATTGCCACTGCTGCTGACAGCCTGCAGTACATGAATGAAATATAATTGCATTTGTTTATCTGAAGTTTGGTCTTTATAATCATACACAATCCCAGTCAAGAAAACTTGTATTACTGTCCTCAGGATCGGATGCTGCGAAAATAACCTTTTGCTGTGTGGATATGCCAGAGTTTGTTTCAAATTAAGAACTGCAAAAATACGTACCATTTCAGTGGTAGAAGAAAAATATTCTCCTCACCCAGAACTTTCTGAATGTCTCTTTTTGCTCCAGGTCCATTTGTGATGAACACAGATGAAGAGATTTGTCAGGCCATTCTTGATTTCAGAAATGGGAAAAATGGCTTTGAAAGAGCCAAAACCTGGAAATCAAAGATTGGAAACTAGTGTCAAGCACAAGGGCAGGTCTGGCTGCCTTCTAGAATTTTGCCATTTGTGGCATCCACCCATTCGACACGTCCAATTTCCAAAGCTGGCTTTGCCAGTGCTTCTCAAGAATTCCACGCTAAAGCGATAATATGGTTTCTATAGCAATGTATGGGAGCTGTTCCCTGGCACAAGCAAATAAACCTAATTGTTGCTTCTTTAAAAATCAGCATTCTTCATTTCAACCTAAATTACTAAGCTTCTGTTAAAGAAAATCATTTTGTGTATGTTTGCTTTTTCAAATACATGTGGGATATTTGTTTATCTTTGTGCCTGGTACTTTTTAAAGCATGCTCGATTACTTTCTGCGTGTCCCTGACAGTAGACGTGTGGGCATCCAAGTTCCCTTCCCAAGCAATGCCAGGTCCATGCCTCTGAGCTGGGGTTTCACGTTACAAGTTATCTGCCTTAAAGTAACAGCAGTTGTGAGCCTTTCAGTTTTTCAAACTGCCCTCCTATTGGTAGGGACGTGACAGGATTAGGGCCAAGACTTGTCTGCTTTCTCTGCCAAAATCTGTGTCAGATTTAAGACACATGCTCCTGCAAGCTTCCACGAGGGTTGTGAAAAAAGTTGGACTCCAGAATCGGGTCCCAGCCTTCTGTATCTGCAGACACTGGTGGCTGTGTCACCTCCCTGTAAAGCGACTCAAACCTGAGGCATTGGGTGGAGAGATTTTTTTTTTTTTAATTTGCTGGACATGAAATGGTTTAAGAATGCTTTCCCATTTCAAGTTAGAAGACATGTCCACCTCCTGATTATTTTTGGAGCATGAGAACATTTACAATTTTTTTCATCGCTCTCCCCCCCCATAAGATTGCAGAAACAAACGTACCTTGACTAATTGAAGTGGTTTCATTGGATTTTGATGACAACTGATTATTTGTTTTTCCCTGTGAACTCTTGGGGTTTCGAACTTTCCTCCTGGAGAATGCCTTTGGAAACAGTTTGCTCTAGCTGCCTGATGTCAACTGCTTGGTAATCAGTGGATATTAAAATATTCAAAATGTACAGACAGTGGGCAGTGGTGAATATTTTCATGATTCATCTGCATCTGGTGCAGGGCTTCAGTTATGAACATGGACCAGTGAAGGTAGGTGAGCTCGGTTTATAATGTGATGCGGTTTTTTCTTAGTTGGCTTTTACAGAGGATGTTCTTTCTTTCGAGACAATATGAAAATGCAGAACTCTCCTAGTAGTGGACAGGGTGTATCCTGCACTTGTTAATGACTATTCTGTTTTCTAGGCTTACTAAGATTCTTGCTGGGAGTGTTTGAAAGTGCCGGGGTGGGGGGCGCTTTTGAAGATGTAACAGGGCATAACTAGACATTCTGGAATCTTTTTTGATAGGAAAGTTTCCCCTCAACTCTATGTACAGATGGCACAGTGATTTTCTAATGAAGCCCTTATTTGTTTTTATGACACAGACGCTTTGTGGGCTGTTTATTTTCATGTCATCTGTAAGTAGCCATTGTTAGTTCATTTAGTTAATTTCTCCTGGAAATCGTAAACTACCATGCTTTCTGCAGCTGCTTTCTCTGTCTAGTTTTCCAAATTACCCATTGCCACGACCTGGACAACTTTTCTCGGAAGTTGTTTTGGTCCTTTGCTTTTTGAAACGTGTGTAAACTTCAGCCATAACCGAATCTCTCCGTCTCTGAGCAAGCATCACATGCAGCCCAGTCAGTTGAGAGTGATGTAAAGAAAAACTAACTGGGATGTTACTAGCTGAGCACTATTTCGCCCAGTGGCGTGTATTTCACAGATTATATTTTTTTTCAGCTTTTTATTTTGAAAATGATTCAGACATAATTGTTTCGACGGAAGTGGGGCTAAATCATGATGGATTTAGGAATTTCTGGCCGTGGACAAGTGTGGACTTGAGTTTTTGCAGCTGTTGTCAGGACATGCATTTTCAGCAAGGTGATATTACCCCCAGGGGGGTAAAAATGATCCTCGGGGATGAAAACGTTTTAACTCTTGTTATATATAAAGCACACATATTCACACAGCACCAAAACAGATCTACGGTATTTTTGCGAAGGTTGAACTCTGTGTTAGGAGCAGAGAGTCATCTTGTCCAGAGATCTCTCCGTTTCTGACTTTGCAAATTCCAGATGTACACGTGAGAGTCGCAGTTATTCAGCCGCACTTCATTGTCATCAGCCTGGATGTGGGATCTCAGTGTCAGATTGCAGGTAAAGGGGAATCCTGTTTTTAAAAGAGCCTAGATGACAGAGAAACACATGAGACCTATTTGAAGCTAGTAAGGCTTTTTAGACTGTCCAGCTTTTTTTTTTTTAAATCTACGAAACTCAGGAATCGTTTGGCTATATTGGGTTTACGGAGGATCCCCCCCACACCCGCCCTGCCTTACTTCTATTGAATGGAGTTTTTAAATGTTTCTATGTTACTTTGAAACATCAATGTACTTGATGACTCAAGAGGAGACTTTGAATTATTGGAAAGCAATAGTATTCTTTAGGTTGTTCAAGTCTTTTAAATAGCAAAGGCACCAAGAATACTCTGCTTGTTCTGGACACAGTCAAGTTTTAAATGTTTCAGATTTACGGCTAATATATAAGCTTATTTAATGGGGCACTGGCGGAAAGCAGTTGAATTTGCGTGTAACAGAAAAATGTGTCTTTACACATGGAAGATGTAGCATTATATGCTTAGTGATACTCTTAGCCTTGTTTTTCATGCGTATCCAAATTTCCTTTAAAAAGGGAAGAAGCTCCATATACTGAGCTTAGACTCACCCAACCCGTGGCTAAATTAACTCTTCCTGATGTAAAGGAAAGGCGTGCCTACAGTTAAACAGAAGTTCAGGCATAGATGTGAGTGGGTCCAGGTAAGGGTTAAGGAGGTATATATCATGCTGGTTATTGTGCTTTTTCTTTTCCCCCAGTAACTTTCTCTTAAGAGAAAATTCAAGAAGCAATATGTTTCTTTGTTGAAATTAAAATTTACTATAAATGCATATTCAAGGTGGTCATGGCTTGGACACTGCACCATGAATTTGTTTTGTGCTTTTTGAGATAAAAAGCTTTCAGTTATCATAAGGCATGTCCAGGGTCCTCCTCCATGGTATGTCCGTGAGCGTGTTCTAACCACCTCTTTTCTGGAAAGGACAACGATGCCAATTCTCTCCCTAGGTTACCCTTCCCCCACAGTCCTCACTTTCTAGCCTTGGACAGTCTCCTGCTTGTTTAGCTTGGATTAGCGTTGCATCTAGTACAGCTGTACGAATCTGTGAACATGTTTTCTGCAGTAACCATGCAAATGGCTACCAATACCCCAGACAATTGCACTCAGTACCATTTGAGTGTGAGACATCCTCATTTTATTGGTCTTGCCATTTGTACTTAGGGCAGCTGTTTGGGGTCAGTTGTGCATGGAATTTGTAAACTGAAGTAACTCTATTTTGAAAATCTCAACTCACATCTACTGTACATATTGTTTTGCTGCTAAGCTTTTCAGTCGAAGCAGAACATGTTTTCTTCTAGAAGGAAGGTTAACCCAGTGCCTATTCCTGTCTCACTAGAAACGGGGCTTATTTTTGTGTCTGTTTCCTCCAGCTTTTTATACATTGGGGTAGTCATATACAGTTGCACAGGGTGTGCACTGCACAACTCTAGGACGCTCCATCCACATACACTCACATCTGTATGTGACAGCCCTGAGTACAATAGTGTAGATACTCTGGCCATATGGTAAATAAATACCTGCAACTTCACTATCCTGTCATTCACTTTGACCTTCTAGCCAGTCCTATTTCTGTTTTATTTGATAAGCATTTCTTGTCACCAGAAATCTTGGCACCCCCTTAAGTCACTAGGGGAAGCCATCCACTATAAATCTTTTCAAAGTCATTGATGGAGACATATCAGTAGAGTAATAAAGGAATTATTCTAGGTCATGGTAAGTTTGCTCAACGCTACCTTTTACTCCCTCTTTCTTAACTTCACTGGTGGAGGAATACTGCTGGGTGTTGGAGTCAAAATAAGTCCAAGATCCACAGGAATGTGGAACACCTCTAACTTTCTGAAGAAGCCACATGGCTCACAAGACTCCATAACCTTTGTGTCACTTGCCTTCTCCTGAAATTGTTTCTAAAGGAAATTGAATAATAAGGACTGAGGTGCAGCTTCTATATTTACCTGCAGGAAGCAGTCCAGCTGCCACTGCCCTCCCTCAGGTTGTGCATAGGGAAGTCCACTGACTTCTTTGCTAGTCAGATGGTCCAATGAGCTCTTGTCTGCTTTCCTGTAAGGCGCGGTCCTTGACACAAAAGACATTTGAAATGTTTTCCACTAATTTCTTCGTCATTTATGACTTTATAGGTGGATGTGTTGGATTGCATGCTTCTATGCACAGATCTCTCCCAGTCGGTCACTTGACTCCTGGTTGAAGCCTTTCTATTACTTTAGCCTATTATTGCTATTCAGGATATACTAGAACCCGCTGTATCTTGTATCTTGACTATAGTATTTTCTCATATGACTTATTTTTAATGTAAAGATCCTGATGTGGATGTGTGGATTAACCTTTACTATAGACCCCTACAGGCTTTAGGAAGAAATCACATTAAAACCGAATGTTGAGTGAGTTTCATTAAAGAAGCCCTCTTGGGACAGGCTTAATAAAGTTAATTTATGGAATAAGAGTCTAATGTTTAGATACATGGATACTTCCATGTAGAACCAGAAGAATGAAACTCCCAGGCATATTTACAGTGATCACAATGGGCTAGAGGTCCTGGAGAAAGAGGGACACAAATGACAGTAAAATTGGTTCTGAGCACATTTTGAAGCTTAGTTTTCTCCTGTCACTTGAGATTAGCAGAGAGGGCAGGATACTGTACACGGTTAGGAATGTGATTGAGATAAGGGGGAGTGAGACCTTTGTCCTTAGGGTGATTTTATGCTGGGGCGGGAGTCCTCTTTCCTGTGTACGTGTAGATCTTATCATCTCTACCAAGATACTAAGACGATATAAAGCACAGACACTCTGAGGCCCCACTGTATCATCAACGTCTTGACCGATTGGAATGTTCTATTCCGAAGCCTCTCCCTTGTCTTGTCTTAGAACTTTCCAATATCCAACACTTCATTTGCTTGTTTATTGAGCACCTACTATGTTGAATGCTACTGGAAGTAAGGCAGTGTTTCAACGCTCATGGAACTTATATTCCAAGTGCGGCAAGTAAGGCAGGCAATACACAGATCTAGAACGTGTCAGTGGTGATAAGTGCCATGAGGTAAATCAGGAAGGGGGAGGAGACACAGAAGGATGGGTGGGGGAAGACTTCTCTGATTCTGTTTCATTTATGCAGAGCCCTAGAGGATAGTGAGGGAGGCAGAGGCAACTTTGTGCAGTAGCTGAGAGGGCAGGAAGGTGGCTTGGGCGTTTGGGTATCAGCCAGGGGGCCAGTGGGACTGGAGTAGGGAGAGCAGAAGCCAAAGCTGCAGTTTTTGAGGTTGGGGAAGTAGCCAGGACCGGTCGTGTGGACTGTGGCTATGTTTCCATACAACTCCACGGACACTGAAATTTGCATTGTATATCCTCTCGTGCATCACGAAATTGTCTCCTTTCCATGTGTTACAGTCATTTAAAATTGTAATAAGGAACTCTTGACTCCTAGGCCATAGAAAAAGGCTGCAGGCTGGATTTGGCCCACAGGTCATAGTTGGCTAGGCGCGATCTGAATCATTGTACTATTTTAAACTCTTCATAGAGTGTATCAGTGCCTGACATTTTTTATTTGCTTGTGTATAGGTTTATTGTTTTGTCACCCTCCACTAGAATGAAAGTTTTTTTTGAGAACAGGAACTTTCCATTGTCTCGCTTTCAGTGTCCCAGTCACCTAGTGCAAAGGCGTAATAGAGTGGATACTAAAAATGTACTCGGTACTGTTGGACTGGGCTTCTAGGATTTGAGATACTCAGGTTATGAATGTCTGCATCAGATAATCTCCAGCATCTACTCTGATCACCGCTTGTCTGATTTCTTTTTTTTTTATTTGAAAGCATTTTTGATAAGGTAGTGTATTCCCCCTGTGCTGTTTTCTTATGGGGATTTGAGATGATTTGGGTGGAAGTATCAAAGAACCCTCCAGTATTTTCCCAGCCATAAGCTGTCCTAGAAGGTGTTCACTTCAAAGAGTCAGTTATAGAAGCAAGTCACCTTAGCCCATTTTTCTAGCTTGGTGGTCCCATAAATAGACATGATAAAGTAGCCCCTTGGCTACCCAGTAGATATGGGAAAAATTTGGACAACTTAACGATTTCGCTCATCTTTGATATCCTGGCACAGTGCTGTGTTTTCATTCCGCACCGGGTGCTTTGTGAGGAGGTAAATTATGGCCAAAAACTCTGGTCAGATACTCGATTAGCGGTCAGGCAAGGCCAAGATCTGCTTCCATTAACAAACAATCTCCAAATCTTGGTGGCTCATAAATAGCAGAGCTGTGGGCGTTGCTTGGACCACGTGACCGTCGTGGTTTGTCCAGAGTCAGCTCCACATCAGGGTGAAGCGGGCTGAGCATCCCGTCGTGAATGCCGTTAATCATCATGACAGAGGAAAGGCAGGCCCTGGAGACCCTCGCCCTGGCAGTTAAATGCTCTGGCCTGGAAGTGACACCCATCCCTTCCCGTCACAGCCCCTTGATCCCCTGTTGCAGCCAGCCACCAGGGGCCAGGAAGTACAGTCCTTCCATGTGCCGAGAGGGTGGAAAGCTGGAACTATTTGGCAAATAGTATTGATGACTAATATATGCAACTTCAGTCACTTCTGAGTGTCTCTGAACCTGCCCTTGAGATGGGCTGTGACTGTGGCTGGACACTGGGGTGGAATCACTGAAGGAGGGCACTCAGGTTCATTTCCGCTGCTCCGAAGGCTCCTTTTTCTTCCAAAAAGGAAAGCTGGATGTTCAGTTCAGTGAACATTTCTGGAATGTCCACCACGCGCCAAGCACAGGAGCGGAAATGACATTTTTATAAAATAAAGATGTCTTGGTTATTTGCATTGTCTTAACCAGCAGCCAAGGAACTCAACTTGGCCCGTGAGAAGGGTGAATGTAATGCCTGAAACTTTAAGTAATAACGTAAATGCTTATGAGTCTCTTTTTGTCATTCACTGCCGTCCAAATAATTATAGCACTCATATCTCTGAGAAAAATATTGCTTTCTTTCAATTTGCCTAAAATTATTTCTGGAGAAAGAAAATAACGCGTGTCCAAGAGTTTGTTGTTAACTGTTCCATTCTGGCAAGAGTTGGGGAAGACTGTGATTTGGATTGAAGGAATACCCCGAGTTCATCCTAAATATGAGACTCCCTGACAAGAATAGAGTGAGCTGAAAAAGTAAAAGCCTTTGCTTGGGCCGTGACGATACTGTCGCAGCTGGGCTGGTGATCATCAGGCATCTCAGGGCAGAGGTTGTGGATGAGGACGAGGAGAGCGGAGCGGTGGATGCTGACACAGGGCCACTGCGTCTTCAGGAGAAAAATGAAAAGAAGCATCCTGGGTTCACTGCCAGTGGCATGGCAGGGCTGCCTTGTAAAAAAAATAAAAAGAGAAAAAAATGGGAGTTCCCTTTATGGCTCAGCGGTTAACAAACCTGACTAGCATCCATGAGGACGCAGGTTCGAGCCCTGGCATCACTCAGTGGGTTAAGGATCCGGCGTTGCTGTGAGCTGTGGTGTAGGTTGCAGACACGTGTCGGATCCCACATTGCTGTGGCTGTGGCGAAGGCCGGCGGCTACAGCTCCTGTTAGACCCCCCTAGCCTGGGAACCTCCATATGCCGCAAGTGCAGCCCTAAAAAGACCAAAAAAAAAAAAAAAAAGAGGATGATGGTGGAAACCTAGGAGAAGTGTGCAGGCATCAGTACATTTCAATCCTCTGTTGATGGCAAGTCTGGTAACATCCCATTGGTCAAAGTATGTCACGTGGCCCAGTATCAGTGGGGCTGAGAAATAAACTCCTCTCTTGGGCAGATGGAGGGAGTGAAATTGTTTGTAACAATCATCTAATTACCATAAAGGTTTTGGGTTGTTTCCTTAGACAGTGGGACCTTCATCTTCTAGATCAGTGATAAAGAGACTGTAACAGACCTTAAGAATATATCCCCTTGGGATTATTCAGGGCATCCTTTTAGAGTTTTGCCACTCAAGCCCATCTCACACTCATCTTCCCCCCATATTCTCTAAGCATAGATGCATCGTCAAATGGAAGCAGAGCTATTTGATGGGAGCACGGATTTAAAACATGTACGGGGGGCATAGACATCTGCCCACATGCTAGACAGTTTGGCTGGGGAAAAACTCACCCATGGTATTCATCAGCTTGGAGGATGTGGAGCTCCCAGGCATCTTAGTGCGCCAGTATCCCCTGCGGGACCCGGACAGCTACACACACACACACACACACACTTTCTCTGCATCTGTAGCAACACACACACACACACACACACACACACACACACACTTTCTCTGCATCTGTAGTTCCTTTCCTTCATCTAAGTTTAATTGAACACCCTGGGTTTCTCATATAAATGCATTTAAATATATAACCGCACGAGTAAAAGAGCCACCAGTCTCATGAGGCCCCCCAAGTGGCCAGGTTTGTGGATTTCAGAGCAGCAGGACCAGGCCCTCGCTGGCTCCCTGTAGGTCATAAAAGCAAACAGGCCTTCTCCTCCCCACTCTCAGTTGGCGTGACCCGTACTACTAGGTACCATCTGCCTCTGGGGAAGGCTGGACCCGAACGACAAAACATAAAAATTTAAAGGTAGGGGCTTTTTGTCTTCACCCATCCAGAGAGACGTATGTAAAGCCTGGGCAGATGCTTTAAAATTGGCCTTTCATCTGAAAATACCTCCAAGGAATGTTAAAAAAAGAAAAAAGTTTGTCCTTGATTTCCCCTGGTTAAGTTTTTCTCTTTTTAATTTTTATTTACTGTGGTTGAAGTTGCCCCATCTTGTTCTTTGCAAACTCCCTTCCCTAGTTGCTAAAGGAAATCAAAGGCCATAAGACACCTCTGCACCCAGCAGAGGACCAGATGCCCTACCCCCGAGAGAAGGAAGAGAGGAAATGAACGTGATCGAGTGCCCCCTTTCCCACACATGACTTTGGGTCACCTCCACATCACCTCGGTGAGGTGGGTGTTATTAGCGTTGCCTTCTTAAATGAGGAAACTATGGCCTGAGGAAATGAAAAATCCACCCTTAGTCAGATAGCTAAAAAGGAGCGGTGCCTGGATTCAAACCAGCTTACTTTATTTTTTTTAAGTTAATGAAATCAACATTTTCCCCTTCCTTTTCACCGGCTGCACCCGCAGCATGCAGAAGTTCCCAGGCCAGGGGTTGAACCCATGCCACAGCAGTGTCCCAAGCCACTGCAGTGACAACACCAGGTCCTTAAGCTGCTGTGCCACAAGAGAATACCAACATTTTTCCCTTCTGATGTGCAATTCCATGAATTTTAACACAAATTTGTGTAACCAGCGCCATAATCAGGATACAGAAAAAAATTCATTTATGCTCCCCTGCCATAGTCACGGTTCTTCCCAACCTCTGCTCTGTTCTCCAACACTATCGTTTTGGTTTTTTGAGAATGTTATGGATGGAATCATCCAGTGAGTAACGTTTTGAGACTGGCTTCTTTCATTCCCAGGGCCTTTGAGAACCGCCCAAGTTGCTGTGCCTACCAGCCGTCCATTCCTTTTCCTGGATGAGTGGTATTCCAAGGGATTGATGTAGCCTGGTTTGCCTAACCACTCACTCACAGACTGAATGACATAAAAGTTGTTGGCAGTTGTTTAGCTATTGCAAAGAAAACTAGTATAAACATTCACGGCAAGGTTTTTGTGTGAACCTAAGTCCTCGCTGCTCAGGGTTTAATTTGTAGGAGTGGGACTGCTGGGCCATATGGTGTCTGTTGAACGTTGTAAGAAACCAGCAACACATTTTCCAGAGTGGTCTACCACTCAAAGCCAGTTTTGAATAATTCTAATCCATGCCCTCCACGCTCCCATCAGCCATCTGTCTAGACCACAGAGTGGTTTCTGGTATCAGGCAGAAATGTAATTTCCACCGGAGAGCTTCAGGAGGCCAAGTCACAAAAGTTCAGTTGGGCCTCATGAGTCTAACATGGCCTAGGTGGTTTCCTTGGCAGGCGGGAGAGCGCGGGGCAGCAGTATCTGTGTACAGCTGAAAACATGACCGTGCACCTTGGCCCCCAAACCAGGAAGCATTCGGTGCTTTTGATTCGACCTTTAAACATCAAACTAAAGATGAAATGCAAAGTGCTTTTCCCATGAAACAGAAGTCGCCAAGAGGTGGGGGGAGGGTGGGATCCTTCCTTTTGCAGCCTCATCCACCTCCCCAAGCCCACTGCCAAGGGAAACCACTGACTGGTTCCCGGTGATAAGAGGACCAGGCCGCCCTTGTAAATCCCTAAGCAAATCTAGGGAAAGTTGCATGAACTGTGTTTCCTCCATGGCGCACCCCACAGCTTCCGGCTTTTCCAAGTCTGCAAATTCTCTTTGCCCCGCCCCTTATCACTAAACTTCCTGAAGCCATCTTGCCAACTCAGTGGGACCGAATAACCATCGATGGTTTTGCAAAGGCTTGGAAACATAGTCTTAGACCCACAGTTCTCGGGAGGTTTGGTGGGGAATTCTGCAAAGCTGGTCTCCTTTTTCATATCTAGAAGAGGAGGGTCCTTAAGAGCCAGGGACTGGAATGGCCCCCCAAAAACTTCTTGCAACTCCTTGAGGAAAGTAGTTAGGGTCCCCACTCAGAAATCCCTCGCTGCAGCTCTGCCAACTCAGAGCCGGGCTGAAACCGCCGTGTACCCTGGAGCCACGCTCCTTCTCCTTGGCACCGTGTTTATGTTCTTATTTCTATTTTCCTTCAGATATTTTCTAGACTGCCATGTGAAAGGATTAGAATTTTCTGTCCTGTGTTGAATTGCAGTAAGTGAAATCGGTACCTAGTCTCTTTAATTCTGTTTTGGAGAAATGGGTTGCTTTGGCTTCTTGAGAACTGAGCAACAGGTTTTTTTTTTTTTCCTGTCACCTAGGATGCCTTCACATAAGGCAGCTGAGCTCCTCGTGCTTTTTATAGCCTGGAGAACAGTAATGTTGGTCTTGAATCTGAGGCAGTGGAGTGGACGGGGAGTTTGGGGGTAGTACATGCAAACTATTACATTTAGAATAGATAAGCAGTGAAGTTCTGCTGTACGGCACGGGGAACTATATCCAATTACTTGTGATAGAACATGATAGAAGATAATGTGAGAAAAGGAATGTGCGTATATATTATAACTGGGTCACTTTGCTGTACAGCAGAAATTGACAGGACATTGTAAATCACCTCTAATAAAAAAAATTATGAGTTCCCATTGTGTCTCAGTGGGTTAAGAACCTGACATAGTCTCCTTGAGGATGTGGGTACGATTCCTGGTCTCACTCATTGGGTTAAGGATTTGGCATTGCCATACGCTGTGCTGTAAGCCAACAGCTGCAGCTCTGATTTGACCCCTAGCCTGGGAACTTAGGCTACAGGTGCAGCCATAAAAAGAAAAAATAATGTTTTAGAAAGAAAAAAAGTCTTTGCAGATTGGGAAGTGGGCCCCAGACAGGTGGCTTGAGTTAAGAAAAGTCTTAGAAGTTCCCATTGTGGTTCAGCGGTAACGAACCCGACTAGGATCCATAAGAATGCGGATTCGATCCCTGGCCTCATTCAGTGGGTTAAGGATCCGGCGTTGCCGTGAGCTGTGGTGTAGGTTTGCACAGGCGGGTCGGATCTGGCATTGCTGTGGCTGTGGTGTAGGCCGGCAGCTGCAACTCTGATTCGACCCTTAGCCTGGGGACCTCCATATGCCGCGGTCACATCCTCAAGGGGGTCACTGTCTAGTATGGGAAATGCAGTGTGCTCCTTAAAAGTATAGTCTAAGTTAGGGACATCATAGAAAGCTTGATGAAAGAAGCATTTAATTTGGATCTGGAAGGAAGGAGGTCACTCAGAAGGAAGATCCTTGAAAAATAAGTGATGCACTTTGAATAAATGCATAATCGCAGGATTAAATTTTCTATACCATTTGATGAATCGGTTTATTCAGATATTTAGTAAAGATTTAGTTCTTCATTCTTTTTATTGTAGTTGATTTTATCGAAGTATAGTGAGGTGTTAGTTTCAGGTGTACAGCGCAGGGACTCAGTTATACATACATATGTGTGTGTATATATGTACATATAGAGATAGATAGGTAGCTAGATATTCTTTTTCAGATTCTTTTCCCTTATCATTATAACAAAATATTGAGTAGAGTTCCCTGTGCCATGCAGTAGGACCCTGTTGGTTATCTGTTTTCTATCTAGTAGTGTGTACGTGTTGATCCCACAGTCCTAACTTATAGGTCTTTCTGTTGCTATGTGAATAAGATATATTATTACTTCTCCAGTGGCCCTTACGACCCAGTAGGAAAGACAAGCATTAACCAAACAATGACACAAATAACTCATTAGTGTCAGTGGCGTTAAGTCCTGGGGAGAAGGAGGATGGGGTGCTGGAATCCACGTGACTGAGGAACTGGTGTTTTCAGCCAGGTGTTACTCTTAGAAGGTAACACCTGGCTGCAAAAGGTTTAGCTAGACAGAGTGGAGGGTTTTCCCAGCAGAGGGAACAGCATGGACTTAGGCCAAAGCAAGAAGAAATGAACAAAAGAGCAAACCAGTGAAATGGGTGCCCAGTGGTATTCCGCTGTTCATCTAGCTGATGTTTTCCATGGCCTCCTGAATTGGAGACAATTAGTCTGGGCTTTAAGCTTCCAACCCTTCCTCTTTTGGTTTTAAACAACTATATTGATATACAAGTTACATACTGTAAAAGTTACCCATTCACCTGTTTTAAGTAATTCAGTGATGTTTAGCAAACTTACTCAGTGGTGCAGCCACGATTCCAAGATCCTTGTGCCCTTTTACAGTTAACCCTCATTCCCACTCCTAGCCCCAGGCACCCAATAATCAATCAGTTTTTTATCTCTTGAGTAATTACTGGGAATGGAATTGGTTGGTCGTATGGTGAGATTATGTGGAACTTTTTAAGGATCTGCTGAACCCTTGTACAAAGTGACAGCACCATTTTACAATCCCATCAACAATGGATAAGGGTCCCCTTTGCTCAGCATACCCAACATTTGATGTCTTCCTGACTCCGGCCATTCCAGTGAATGTGAAGTGGTACCTCATTGTACCAGCCTCTCTTTCTAGTCTTATTTACCAGGCCTCCCACTCTCAGACCTGGTCTGTGCCCCACCAAAGTGAGCCTCCTACTGTTTTTTTTTTTTTTTTTCACTAGGGCTCCTTGATATTTCCAGATGATGCCTTTGGTTCATTCTTTGAATGTGTTACTTGACTAGATATTTTTTTGGAGGGAGAGGGCATGGAAATTGAGAGTTCAGGTTGTGAGAAATACTGGCAGCCTTTGATTTCCCCATGACGTGACCTCTTCCAAATTCCCCCTACAAACCTAGCCACCATACTTTTCCAAAAATCTCGCCTGCCATCTTAGTCACATTTGGCCTAGATTACTGCCTGGGCTTAAACTACGGAGTTCTCCCCGTGTGAACCTAGAAATTAACAAAAGGAGAAGTGGCTACTTTCATATTATACTGGAGAAAGCAAGATCCATTTAAACGATGGTAAAATCTTGTTACAAAGACCTTAAGCCTCACAATTTAGAAACTGGCTTGGTATAGCCAAGACAGCAGGGAATGATTTGTTATTTAGGAGTGAAATTGCTAACAGTCTTGAATTAATAACCACAGGCACATGAAAAGATGTTGCTGAAACAAAAAGCAGAGATCTAAGCCCTGCTCCCCTTCCTTCCTCTTGCTGACTGCTTTCTAATTATTTTAGTTTTGATTAGCACTTCCATTAGAAACTTGGAAGAAATTATGAGTAACTGACTTGGCAAATGTTTGTTAGTTAAAACCATTGAAATCAATGATTTAAATATGTATGGGGGGGCTATAGTTACGCTTTTTAGTTTTAATGTTTGTCTTGCCCAAGCGGATAAGATAAAATTAATTACGCAAAAATCAACCAGTGCAGAAAGTCTCTTGGAAATAAACACCCGTTCTGGATCCTTTATAAATGTATAAACGTATTCCCCCCCTTAATGAATTCGTTGTCAGGTTTCTGACTATTCCGAATTTTTAGTACCCCTGCAAAATAAGTATCTGCAATTTCTCAGTTGTTTCAAACTAGATTTTAAATTATGATGCTTTAAATATGTTTAAATAACTCCCACTTAAGTAAACACTTCGTTTTGTATGATGAAGTAAGTCGTATGAGCCGTTCCGTGGCTTTAATTCAATCCATGGGTTTGAATATTTCCTCCTGAGCTCTCATGGTTGGATAGTTTAAAAACATTTCTGAGATTGAAGTGAAACCTGTAAGAGCTAGGAAGCCTTATCATTCTGTAGTTATAGAGGGTATTGAATGAAATTTGCCTCAGTAAATAAAAATCCTCTAGTAGAGTACAGTTATTAAAACGTTGCCAGAAGTTATTTGACCATTTTCATTATTTTCGTGGGGAAACAGTGTTGTAACAAAATTTTATTTCAAAGAGCAGATTGACTAGGAAGTCGATATACCATCCAACTGGAAGAGATTATTCGTGAATAATCGCGAAAAGAGAAACTATTGAAAAATGAGCCTTAATGGTGCATCATTGAATGTCAGCGTTGCTAGAGAGCTTGGTACTTATTCTGTTTCAGCCCCAGATTTCTTAGACAAAGCAGCTGTGGTATGATCCTTTAATTGGCTGCCTGATCCACAAACCTTGTCTATGTTTTTCAAGCTTCCTCTACTCAGTGCTCCCGGAAAATTACCTTGATTCAAACTTACATCACACACCAGCCCCTCTAGGTCCCTGCCTTCTCTTCTGCATCTGTTCCACTTCTTCCTCTCTGGTGGCTCTTTCCTTTAGCTCATCAACATGTTCAAGATTCTGCCACCTTTATGGAGTTCCCATCGTGGCTCAGTGGTTAACGAATCCGACTAGGAACGATGAGGTTGCGTGTTCGGTCCCTGGCCTTGCTCAGTGGGTTAAGGATCCGGCGTTGCCGTGAACTGTGAACTGTGGTGTAGGTTGCAGACGCAGCTCGGATCCCACGTTGCTGTGGCTGTGGCGTAGGCTGGCGGCTGCAGCTCCAATTAGACCCCTAGCCCGGGAACCTCCATATGCCGTGGGTGTGGCCCTAGAAAAAGGCAAAAATACAAAAAAAAAAAAAAAAAAAGATTCTCCCACCTTTATTAAAACCATACACAGGCACACACCTCTCCCCGCCACACACATTCACATCTGGACTTCCAAGCAAGATGACCTTTTAAATTCACATCTTGAAATGGTTTGTAGTCCATAATGACAGATAAAATGGAAAAGTGATCAAAGGGTGGTAAACATCTGTAGATGGCACACATTTGCAGAAATGCTACCAAAAACATGAAGCTGAAGAAACGAATATTGTTGTATACCTTAAACTTACACCACGTTATATGTCAGTGATGTGTCAATAAACATTAAAAAAAAAATCTGCAAAGCTGAAGCTGCAGATCAGATGGACACTGAGTCTGGAAGGTGGAGGCCACCAAGAGTTCAGCTCCAGTGGGTAATGGGCGACATGAGTGCAACACATCAGAGCCATGAAAGAGCCAAGGTTACTGCTCTTTGCTGCCCGGGGCTGTGTCTTCTATCAAACTGCTTACCTAGGGCCAGAGGAAGAGGCACATACTTCCTTGCAACCAGGACTTGAGCTAAGCTGATCCTTGAGTCATAAATACTCAATAGGATTCTGGATTCAGGGCCCTGGGAGTCAGGGGGTGCCACCAGAAACCTTCAAATGGTGACAAAAGAATGGCGAGAAAGAAAAATGAATTGCCGATGAAGGTGAAACTACTAAACAAAACTTGAAAGCACATAGAGGCAGTTATTACTGAGACAACCAATAAAATGAATCATCAGGAAACAAATCATATATACGAAGTTAAAATATATAACAACTTGAAGAAAGCCTGACGTGTATTTAGGACCTTTAAAGACATAAAGGAATAATATGCACAAATAAAAATGAAAAATGAGTTCCCATCATGGCTCAGCAGAAATGAATCTGACTAGTAACCATGATGGTGCAGGTTTGATCCATGGCCTTCCTCAGTGAGTTAAGGATCTGCTGTTGCCGTGAGCTGTGGAATAGGTCACAATCGCAGCTCGGATCTGGCGTTGGCTGTGGCTGTGGCATAGGCCGGCAGCTGTAGCTCCAATTCGACCCCTAGCCTGGGAACTTCCATATGCCATGGGCGCAGCCCTCAAAAGACAAAAAAAGAAAACAATGAGGAAAAACATTCAGAAATTAAGCAAAAAGCAGATGGGAAGGATAATGAAGTAGAAATATTTGAAATTAGAAATATGGTAACCAAAATTAAAAACTTAAACTCTAGACTCACACAACTGGAGAAATGGTGATTGAGAAGAGGAACCAATTAATTTATCTGTCACATTAAAAACAGATGAAGGGGGAAAAATAGATAAATATGCAAAGCACATGCAAGATTATGAAAAGGCTCCAATATATATGTAACTATTCCAAAAGGAAGAATAGAGACCATATATACATAGAATAATGAAAACTACAGTGACTGAGAATATTAAAGAATTGTTTTGAGAAGAAAAAAAAAGTTGTTTGGCCTCAGATTGAAACTGCTATGAAGGTCTCTATTGCATTTTCTCAACTCTCCCATTATAGAATAAAAGCAGTCATAGACAATATGTAAATGAATGCACATGGCTGTGTTCCAATAAAAATTTATAAAAACAAGCAGGCACGGAGTTCCCATTGTGGCGCAGCAGAAGCGAATCCAACTAGCATTCATGAGGATGTGGGTTCGATCCCTGACCTCACTCAGTGGCTCGGGGATCTGGCATTGCCCTGAGCCGTGGTGTAGGTCGCAAACGCAGCTCAGATCCTGTTGCTGTGGCTGTGGCGTAGGTCAGCAACTGCAGCTCCGTTTCAACCACTAGCCTGGGAACTTCCACAGGCAGTGGGTATGGCTCTAAAAAGAAAAAAAAAAAAAGCAAAGAACAGGCAGGCGGCAGACTGAATTAGGTCGGGGGCCTTTAGTATAACTCTTGATCTAGAGAATTAACCATTGTTTGTATTTTTATGTATATTCCTCTAGATATTACATATATATATATATCTATAAAATTTGGTACATATGCTTCAACAATGGTTATATGTATGTATGTATGATGTACATTACACACAAATAATTTTTCAGGAGCTAGGATAGCTGTCAGAAAAAAAAAAAAAATCCCACTCCCAGATCATTGATGATTGATGCAGATTTAACTGAAGTTTTTGAGGGGCAGCGGAGGAGGGCGTGCATCACCCCAGCCGATGTAAAGCTTCCTAAAAGTGCCACGCTCATCTTGTTTTCCCCTGCTGCCCCGCCCCCATAGCAGGCAGCTGACTTTCACCTCTCCCTCTCGGCACCTCTCTCTCGGCCTTCCTCTCTCGGCACCATCCTGCAGCCACGCCGACCCTTCCCTCCCTTTCCTCCCTCACCCCAGCTCTAAAAAAAATCCTCAGTACACATGTGCAAACCGCACAGCAAACCATAAACCCAGTAACCACAGGCCCAGCAGGAGAAAATCCAGGTCCCTAGCCATAACCAGGTCCCTAACCATACCTCTTCATTTCTCCAGCACATTCTGGGGAGGAGCTCAATGCATTCTGTCCCAATATACATCTATATCATTGGTTTTGATGATCACATAGTATTCATTGTATGCATATGTCATCATATAACCAAGCCCCTAATTTTGAACAGTTCGGCTACATACTGAAGCTCTTTTATGGCCAAGTATCTTTTCTTCTCATAAATCCATGTGTCGTATCAGCCAGTACAGTTTGTGCCACTATGTGGAAAGCAAATTTTCAGCACAAACGCTAGAAGTGGGGAGTTCCCTGTCTGTCTGGTGGTTAGGATTTAGCACTTTCACCACCAGGGCCTGGGTGCAATCCCTGGTCTGGGAGCTGAGATCCTACATCAAGCAGCTGCATGCTGTGGCAAAAAAAAAAAAAAAAAAATGCAAATAGAGAAGCCTCTAGAAGTGTATTTTCTCAAAAAAAATCATGTCTTTGAAACAGTAACCAGACTTAAAAAGTTCAGAGGGTTAAAAGTCAGCAAATTCAGATTATCAGGGTCTTAAAATCTTTCTGTGTGATTGTAGGTGGGGTCCCCAAGACTTTGTGGGTCAGCATCTCAAGTAAATAACAGATAGAAACAATTGTCATTGGCTCCTGTCATAAAATAGTATGATTTAAACATCTCTACTAGTTTCCTGTGGCTGCTATACTGAATTACCGGCAGAAATCGTCGCTGTGGTGTAAGACAACAGAAGTTTATTTTCTCACAGTTCTGGAATCCGCTTGCACAGTTAAGGTGTCAGCAGAGCCATCTGCCCACCAAGGGCTCTTGGAGCAAATCTTTCCTTTGTCTTCCAGCTTCTGGTGGCTTCAGGCGACCCTGGCTTGTGGCTGCCTTATTTTAATCTCCATCTCCGTCTTTACAAACACTTCTCCTCTGTGTCCGTCTTCCGTTCTTCTGTCTTTTATAAAGATGCTTGTCGTTGTATTTAAGGCCCCAAGAATGTTGTATTTACAGGTTCTGGGGGTTAGGATATGGACGGATCATTTAAAAGGTCACCATCCAGGAGTTTCCACTGTGGCACAGTGGGTTAAAAATCCAGCTGCAGTGGCTTGGGTCGTTGCACATGTGCCGGTTCGATCGCCCACCCAGAGTGTGGGTTAAAGGATCTGGCATTGCTACAGCTGTGGCATAGGTCACAGCTGTGGCTCTGATTCAGTCCCTGGCCCGGGACCCTCCATATGCCCTGGGTTTAGCCATTAAGAAAAAATACTGGATGTGGTTTTTCCTGGGTACTAATGTCCATGTGAATAATTTCTTTTTAGCTCTACTTATATTTGTAAGCGTTAGCAATGCGTATTATTAAGGCAAACTAGAACTTAAATAACTTGCTTTTTTAAATTAAAAAGTTTAATATATATTGTATTAAAATATAGTGATTTACAATGTTGTACTGATTTCTGTTGCATGGGAAAGCGACTTAGTGACACACCTATATACATTCTCTTCTTTTGAGTAACTTGCTTTTAAACCAGGATTTCTGTTTGGCTTTAAGCGGGCATCTCGGTCGATGTTGGAACGATCCGAGCAGCAGATTAGGGCGGCTTCGGGTTTGGAGGAGCTGCTGCAGATCACACACTTCGAGGACTGGAAGCTGTGGAGATGCCGACTGAAGGTCAAAAGTCTCGCAGGCGTGGACTCCCGTTCAGCATCCCACCGTGCCACCAGGTTTGCGGCCACTTTCTATGACATTGAGACACTGAAAGGTAGGTGTGTATGTGCAGAGGTCAATCCTTGCCCATTGTTGGGACCAAATGCACCAACTTCTTCTAAAAGTTTGAGTAGGACGGGCACGTGTCAGTGAGAAGTAAAGGGGGTCTTTGATTTCTTAGCTTTGGTGTTACTAGAGCATCCTGGTTTCCTGTGTTTACTCCACAGAAAAATAAAATCAAAATGATTTTGTCTTTTTAGGGCCGCACCCGCGGCATATGGAGGTTCCCAGGCTAGGGGTCTAACAGGAGCTGTAGCTGCCGGCCTACACCACAGCCACAGCAACGCGGGATCCGAGCCACATCTGCAACCTACACCACAGCTCATGGCAACGCCAGATCCTTAACCCACTGAGTGAGGCCAGGGATCAAACCTGCATCCTCATGGATATCGGTAGGATTCCTCTCTTGCTGTACCACACTGGGAACTCCCAGAAATATTGTTCTTAGTGGAAAAAAAGTAATTGAGTTTACTTAAAAAGTAAAACAGCCTGGAAGTCCTCTGGTGGTCTAGTGATCAAGAATCCAGCATTGTCTCTGCTGTGGCTTGGGTCATTGCTATGGTGCAAGTTTAATCCCTGGCCCAGGAACTCCCCTGCCCCCTGCTGAGGCACCAATGAATCAATCAATAAATAAATCTGAGTGTTCATTAACAAGGAGTATTCTACGCCATACATACGTGCATAAAAAACCAGTAGATTAGGTATAGCTTTTTTATGTCTTCAAAATACTGTGATTTTTTTTTTTTAAGTAAAAATGAAAAGTGGAAGTTAGAAGCTGAGTTGGAATAATGCATAGTGGTAGTACTAGGAGAGTAATGGAGGGGGAAATTCTCTAGACAAAAGAATCTGTACTCTGGATTAGAAAATACCATGATTTGAAATAAAGGGAATGATGGCTCCCTGGTAAGGTTTGGAAGTTCTTTATAAGACAACCATTATCTGTGTGTTCTATGCCATAATGAATTAAATGCTTGCCAAATATGGTTGTGCGGCCTCCAGTGAGGCATTTAGCTTTTTTGGTTTGGTTGATTGGGTTTTTGCATTCGGCTTGATGTGGGATCTCAGTTCATTTCAGTGGTGAAAGCTCTGAGTCTTAACCACTAGACCACCGGGGAACTCTGCAGCATTTGGCTTTTTTTTTTGCCTTATCTAGGGCCGCACCCGCGGCATATGGAGGTTCCCAGGCTAGGGGTCTAACAGGAGCTGTAGCCGCCGGCCTTCGCCACGGTCACAGCAACGCAGGATCCGAGCCGTGTCTGCAACCTACACCACAGCTCACGGCAACGCCGGATCCTTAACCCACTGAGCGGGGCCAGGGATCGAACCCACAACCTCATGGTTCCTAGTTGGAGTCATTAACCACTGAGCCACGACGGGAACTCCAGCATTTAGCTTTTTTGATTACATATCAGAACAACACCATTGTCTCTTGACTGCTTCTCCCTGGTCTCTGCATTAGCAGCTGTTTGAACTCGGGAAGCTTAAGGGGGCCTCCCTTCCCTGATTAGCAGCTCTTTGAACTCAGGGAAGCTCAAAGAGGCCTCTTTCCTAAAAAGCAGTGGGGAACCTAGGCTTCTGTGCCCAGGAGCCCCACAGGAGCCTGCTCAGTGACAGTGTCGCCCCATTTATAATTTGTTATCAACTCTCCCGCATGGATTTTGTGGTAATTCCCTGAGACAGGGCAGTCCTGCTGGGCAGAAGGAAAGAAAGTAGAGTTATGAAGCCTTTAATCAGTGGCATTGGTCATAGTTCTATGCAGTGTTGCTTAAAATCTTACTGCTCCGATTTTCAAAACTTAGTTTTAGAAAATAACAAAGGGAAAGCAACATTTAAGTAGAACTTTAAACAGGGAATGTTTTTCTGAGTTGATGACTTGTTTTTTCAGGATTTATGATTAATATAGTGAACTAAGTAATACTCATATTAATACCCATTTGGGTAATTTCTCTGTCATGTTTACAACCTCCAGGGTCTTTACATTAATATTCATAATCAGATTTTTTTCCAATTTTTTTATAATCAGAGATTTTAAGGAGTTTCTTAGATTTTAATATAAAAAGAAGAGTTTAGGTGACTTGTAAAATGTATACAGTGCTTTTCAGCTGGCCAAACATATTTTGTGTTTTCAGTGATCAATAAAGCTATATATGAAGAAATTTGAGATTTGCAGGGGGGGAGGAAGAAGACTGTAGGAAAGATATTTTAAGGGAATAATTTAGAGACTAACATCAGATCTGCTACAATGAGTTTTTTCATTTATAATGATTTGTATTTTTTCCATTATACCTGGTTTATAGTTTCCTGTCAGTTTTCTACAGTACAGCAAAGAGACCCAGTCACACATACATATATACATTCTTTTTCTCACATTATCATGCTCCATAATAAGTGACTAAACATAGTTCCCAGTGCTATACGCGGGATCTCATTGCTTATCCACTCCAAAGGCAGTAGTTTGCATCTATTAACCCAAGATTCCCAGTCCATCCCACTCCCTCCCCCTCCCCCTTGGCAACAATAATATTTTATCTGTACACTTCAGACAGAAGTTCTCTCTGTCCTTTCTAGTGGAAATGTGTTTATATATACAGGAATTCAGAATCTTGGCGGAGACCAATTACATATTTTTCAGGATGGGCTAAAAATGGAGAAGAGTTTATCTATGTGATTTAACACATTACCCCAAAACTTAGCTGCTTCAGACAGCAGTGTTTTTTTTTTTTTTTAATGGCCATACCCGAGGCATATGGAAGTTCCTGGGCTAGGGATTGAACCTGCAGCCTCCACAGCCACCCAAGCCGCTGCAGTCAGATTCTTAACCCACTGTGCCACAGTGGGTTGTTTTTTTCTTTTTAGGGCCACCTCCGCGGCACATGAAAGTTCCCAGGCTAGGGTTCGAATCGGAGCTGTAGCCGCCGGCCTATGCCATAGCCACAGCAATGCCAGATCCATCTGCAGCTTAACCCACAGCCCATGGCAACGCCAGATCCTTTGACCCACCGAACGAGGCCAGGGATTGAACCTTCATCCTCACAGATACTAGTTGGGTTCGTTTATGTTGCCCCACAATGGGAACTCCCCCAGACAGCGTTTTTTTTTTTTTTTTGCTTTTTTTTAGGACCTCACCCATGGCATATGGAGGTTCCTAGACTAGGGGTCGAATTGGAGCTACAGCTGCCGGCCTACACCACAGCCACAGCAATGCTGGATCTGAGCCGCATCTGTGGCTTACACCACAGCTCACGGCAACGCCTGCTCCTTAACCCACTGACCGAGGCCTGGGATCGAACCCGCAACCTCATGGTTCCTAGTCGGATTCGTTTCCGCTGCGTCACAACAGGAACTCCCAGACAGCGCAGCGTTTTTTTATCTCACAGTTTCCGTGGGTCAGAGATGCAGACATGGCCTTGATTGGTGTCTTTCCTCCAGAGTCTCTCCAGAAGCTGCAAAAGTGTCAGCTAGGGCTGAAGGCAGCATCTCAGGGTTCAGTTGGGGCCAGAGGTGCTTCCAAGTTGACTCAGAGCTTGTTAGCAGGATTCAGTTCACAGGCTGTTGGACTGAGGGCCCCAGCTCCTCACTGGCTGTTGGATAGAGGCCACCCTCAGTTCCCTGCCACGTGGGTCTTTGCAACATGGCAGCTTGCTGCATCAAAGCTTGCAAGCCGAGGAGGCAAGAGAGGGTGCCAGCAACAGATGGAGCCTGTTAGCAAGATGGAAATCACAGTCTCTCTTAACCTACTCATGGAAGTCACATCCCAGCACTCTCGCTGTATTCTCTTCCTAAGAATCAGGTCACTAGGTCCAGCCCACACACAGACGAGGGGATTACACAAGGGAGCGAACCCCAGCAGGCAGCGATCATAGAGGGTCAGTTTAGAAGCAGCCAAACCACAAGGGGATTTCACCACCCCTCCCCCACGTATAATCAAGTCTCCAACTCTATGGCAAACTAAGTCTTTAAATGTTGTCATTATCATAAAATTGAATCATTTCCCAAAAATATCCACAGAAAGGCTCTACAACTTGTAAGTGTCCAAGTATCAAAATCTAATTAAAACAATAAACTATGAGGGAAAAGCAAGTGCTGTTTGACAAGAATGTACATAATCTTCTTTTTATTGCCAGAACCTTCTTTTTCTTGTTTCCCGCAAGTTAGCTAGAATGGCCAGAATATTGCTCCTTTCATCAAAATGGACCCCTTATTTCATCATTTTATGGAAACATCGGTATCGGGCGTTTGCAAATGAGAAAAGTCTGACTCGAGGAAAGATTAGTTTCACTTAAAATTTTCATTCATGTGTTTGCCAGGTTTGAATCCTACTATAGGTACTTAAGCAACCAACAGAAACGTATTTCTTGATGGTGCTAAAACCTACCCGCAGCTGGCTTCTAGAAGAAATGCTGTCCAGCTATGTCATGTAAATTGCTCAGTAGATAACGCTTACATGTTATTACATTACATGCATCCATTTACTTCCTTGTTAGGCAGCCTCTGTATATGTACCTGATGTGGTTATTTTTTAAAATTTTATTTGAGTGTAGTTGACTTAAAATGTGTTCGTTTTGGGTGTACAGCAAAGTGAATCAGTTATATATGCACATATTCATATTCCATTTCATGTTATTTTCCCATATAATATGGTTACTACACAGTCTGGAGTAGATTTCCCTGTGCTGTACAGTAGGCCCTTGTTACTTACCTCTTTTATATAAAGTAGTGCATGTATGTCAATCCCGACCGTGTAATTTATCCCTCCCCCGCTTCCCCTTTGGAAACCGTAAGTTTGATTTTCAAAATCTTTGAGTCTGTTTCTGTTTTTAAATAGTTCATTTGTATCATTTTTTATTGGATTCCACATATAAGTCGTATCATATGATATTTGTCTGGCTTACTGTGATAATCTCTAGGTCCCTCCATGTTGCTGCAAATGGCAGTATTTCATTCTTTTTATGGCTGAGTAATATTCCATTGTATGTATACGCTTCATCTTCTTTATCTCTTCATCTGTCGATGGACATTTAGGTTGCTTCCATGTCTTGGCTATTGTGAATAGTGCTGCAGTGAACGCTGAGGTGCATGGATCTTTTCCAACCAATGTAGCTATTATATACAGGACATGGTGATTGTCACCAATGGAAAGTAAAATTCTAGTCTCTGAAGGTATCGTATAAACAGAAAAGAGCACAGATTTGGGTTGGGATTGTTCTGAAGACAATCTGTGGTTAAATGACTGACCCCAAACACCCATCCAGTGAAATAAACAAGCACCGCATATGTGAGAAGGTGTTCAGTGTCACCCTGGCCCACGTTGGCCTGTCAGGGCCATTGGTGCCGCTGGCCCACCGAGCCGCCTCTCCGCAGTTATAGACGAGGAATGGCAGAGGACGCAGTGCAGCCCTCGAGAGACGTGCGTGGAGGTGGCCAGCGAGGTGGGCAGGAGCACCGACACATTCTTCAAGCCTCCCTGCGTGAGCGTGTTCCGGTGTGGCGGCTGCTGCAACGAAGAGAGGCTCGCGTGTGTGAACACCAGCACCTCGTACGTTTCCAAACAGGTATGAGGACATCAGCCCTGCCGCTGATCGTGTTGACAGCTCCAGCTCAGCTTGTCGCCCAGTGCTGTCTCCACGCTTCGGGGGCGTCGTTTCCTTTAATCTGTGAAACCAGCTAAAAGCATAGCTGATCATCTTTCTTGACGGATGAGGAGATGGAGGCGCAGAGCGGTAACTTGCGGCAGAGCTGGGATTCAGAGCCAGGGCACTCCAGAGCCTGATCCCTTGTCAGTTACTGTCTCTCTGATGATCTGAGGTCAAAAAGTCACGTGGGAGTTTCTAGAACAGACATTAAAAAAAAGGACCAAAGACAACCGCTCTGACTTGTGTACTCCTTAGGTTCTCTGTTGTTCAAATGGAGTGACTGAGAAGCGTGTAATGAAGGGTGTGAGCAGCGTGGGGGAAGGAGGGTGGGCTGGTGAGGTGCCCAGAGCTGGCTGAAAGGGGGGGCTCTTCCCACCCTTAGACTGAGGAGGCAAGAGGATGGAGCGGTTATGGGAACCCAGAGAGGAGGTGCGGAAGAGGGCTGCTGGGCTGGCTGGAGGAGTGGCAGCCACTGCCAACCTCTGACCCGGGCAAGGAGAAGGCGTAAGGCGGGTGGACGAGGCGAGAGCTGGGCCTCAAGGTCACGGTCCTGGGACACAGCCCATCGGGAGGGAAGGAGAGAGGATGTGGTCCCAGGAGGGGCAAATGGAGACTATCTAACACAAAAGACCTTTGAAAAGAATCCTACAGTCCCCGTGAGAGGAATAACTCTTCCCTCTCCATCTTATAAAACCCCCTTTGCTCAGTAGGTAAGTTTTTCTATCGCTGCCATATTGTTGTAAAATATTATAAATGTCACAGCAAAGAGCAGTAATAACAAACTTAGGAAAACACATTAAAAAGCTGTGAGGTCAAACTACATTCATTTTGGTTCTGTGTTGCAAATTTCTCATGCATGTTGATGTATTCATTTAATTGTCATATTTGCCTACACAATCTAGTCTCGTGATTATGCAAGGAAGTCTTACAATAAAATTACATAGGCACTGATTATACCCATGTTAGGTAATGATCTTTTTTTTTTTTTTGTCTTTTTGCCTTTATGTAGAGCTGCACCCGCGGCATATGGAGGTTCCCAGGCTAGGGGTCTAACAGGAGCTGTAGCTGCCGGCCTTCGCCACAGCCACAGCAACGCGGGATCCGAGCCGCGTCTGCAACCTTCCCCACAGCTCACGGCAATGCAACGCCGGATCCTTAACCCACTGAGCGGGGCCAGGGATCAAACCCGCAACCGCATGGTTCCTAGTCGGATTCGTTAACCACTGAGCCACGAAGGGAACTCCAGGTAATGATCTTAATTGGATGGAAAGATGGAACGCTGATATGTTTAGTACTAGGTTAACATATCCTTAATTCCCCCCCACCCCTAGAAATTCCCTTAAACTGTAGTTTATTTTTCTAATTTTTAAAAAAGACT
>PVHT020000195.1:4814628-4862200 GCA_004024745.2 Catagonus wagneri
CCGGCGTTGCCGTGAGCTGTGGTGTAGGTTGCAGACGCGGCTCGGATCCTGCGTTGCTGTGGCTGCGGCGCAGGCCAGTGGCCACAGCTCCGATTAGACCCCTAGCCTGGGAACCTCCACATGCCGCGGGTGCGGCCATAAACCCGCGGCCATAAAATGACAAAAGGCAAAAAAAAAAATAAAAAAATAAAAAAATAAAAAAGACTCTTGGAATTTGTGAAAATTCTGACCTCTACAGTCTGGGGGGAAAAAAAACGACATAAATATGACCAAGCATCAACTGTCAGTAGAAACAAAGCTTGCATAACGTAAGAGGCTTTAGTTCATGACCGTGTTATACCCTAGAGTATAGCTGAAAAATTTCGCAAGACGATGAAGTTCATGCAAAATAAACACTCTAAAAACACTCTCTTAGACACATGGAAGTTCTATTACACATTGAAAGGTCAGGATAAACATAACTTTAATGGATTGTTTCCAGTTACTAGATAATTGAGTACTTTATTTTGACTGCTGTACTCAACAAATGAGTAGTTTTAAAGAATGTGCTTAAGTGTAAGTGTGCAGCAGTTCTTCTTTCCAAATGCGCATATTGGAACATTTCAATCATTTAAAAGAAGAAACTACCTCGCATCCCAAAATTATGGACTGTTCAGTGAAATACCTCTTAGAAATTAAGTGAATAAATGAATACTCTGTGTAGGAGAAGGAGTACATGGAATAGTGATCTAATGGACAGAACATTAAAATCAAGTTCACATTCATCCACCCATCAGAATCACTCTAGAAACAAAGTAATTGATATTTTTCTAAATATAACTAGCCAAGATCCCATCTTTTTCTGGTCACAGCAATTTCATTCCCCAAAGTAGTAAGGCATATTATTAAGAAGATTCTCTCTGGGAGCTCCCATCATGGCACAGTGGTTAACAGACCCGACTAGGATCCATGAGGATGTGGGTTCGATCCGTGGCCTCTCTCAGTGGGTTAAGGCTCTGGCGTTGCCGTGAGCTGTGGTGTAGGTCGCAGTCGCAGCTTGGATCCCACGTTGCTGTGGCTGTGGTGTAGGCCAGCAGCTGTAGCTCTAATTTGACCCCCAGCCTGGGAACCTCCATATGCTGCGAGTGCAGCCCTAAAAAGCCAAAAAAAAAAAAAAAAAAAAAAAATCTCTGGCTCTATAGTAGACTGACTGGGTTCAAATCCCCACTCTTCCAATCCATAGTTATATGCTTTAGGCAGGGTTTTTTTTTGTGTGTGTGTGTCATTGGTTTGGCCGTGATGATCTTGTATCAGACAGCTATTGCTATGTAATGCTGCATATTGAGACCCTGATACTTTGTGGCTTCAGGCAGCAATGATTTATTCACATTCATGTAGCAGATTCACTTCGTTTAGAGTGGACTCGCTTGGGCTTGACACAAGCTGCAGGTGGAGTCCAGGTCTGCTGCCGGGTCTCTCATCCCCTAGACCAGCAGACCTCCCAGAGGATGATCTTTCCATGGCTACAGCAAACACATGCGAGACCAAGCCCCAGAAAGCACGCACAGTTCACGTGTGTGCTTGTGGCATGTCTGCTAAGGTCCTGTCGACCGAAGCGTCACATGGCCAAGTCTAAAGTCAAAAGACAGGAAACTCTGTCCCTTCAATGGAGATGGCATGAGAATGGATAAGTAAATAGCTTTGAACAATCATCTGTCCGCAAAGAAACTTCATAGCCATAATTTCATTTAATCCTTACAGCTTACACTCAGACTTAAAGCAGGAGCAGGAACCACCTTACAAGCTTACACTTTACAAAGGACAATTTTACAAGGGTGCTGGGGACATGAGGAAGTTAAGAGATCTGACCAAACTTAAACACTCGAGAAACTTGACTAAGACCCTGGTCCTATGACTCCTTGACCAGCCTTCTTTCCATTGTGCCAGCCCCGATCCTTATTAGGTCTCTTCTTAATGGATAACCTTGCTCAAGTCACTGTCGTAAGGGACAAGGGCAAATGTGCACACTGTAGAAATTAAAAAAAAAAATCTATGTGCATGACAGTTCTCTCTCTCTGCTATAGCTCTTTGAGATATCAGTGCCTTTGACGTCTGTACCTGAATTAGTGCCTGTTAAAGTTGCGAACCATACAGGTTGTAAGTGCTTGCCAACGGCTCCTCATCATCCCTACTCGATTATCAGAAGATCCATCCAGATCCCAGAAGAAGATGGGTGAGCCTTTCTTAATACTTCCTCATGCTTGTTCTTGCCTTTGCTAAAGCTGAATGTGGAGAAGACTTCAGTGGTCACAGAGTCATCACTCTCTTCCAGCTTTTCGGCTTTTAGCTTCTAACCTAGATCGAAGGGTAATAGCTGTTTGGCAAACAAATATTTTATTAGGTGTTACAGGTATATTGCGCTAGGGCCAAAAAAAAAAAAATCTCAGCACTTATGAACTCAGCATGTATGTCAACTTGTGGGCACCTCCATTCGTAATACACATAGCCTGATACAGTTGTTAAACTCCAGTCTCAAATTTGGCATATGGTCCCTCATTCCGGAACAGGCATTAGGTAAAACTCTTTTCAGGCTGTTTGTATATTAAAGTCCCTAAATTTGGGGAGGGCAGAGGGGAATGGTTGCTGGGGTCACTGGGGAGTGGCAGAACTATCAGCATCTGATTTGGGCATTTTGTAACCCCTCCTCTTAGGATTACCAAATGGGAAATCTTACTTTAAATGAAAATGACTTAAAATTAATTTGACTTGGAGTTTTTCTTTTGAGTATTTTGTAGTTCCTTATAAGACAAATCATGACACCCTGAAGTGTTCGGAAATCAACAGTGAGAACCATTGATTGGGGGAGGGGGTTAATATAGAGAAACAAAGGGCAAAGTACAATCACTGAATAAAAATAGGAAGTAACTAAGTTGGGTACTTAGATCTTGCAAAAGGAAAGGAGGAAACGCACTTTGTTAATAGCAAATGAAAGAGTAAGCTGGTGGTTTTATGTTAGTTAAACAGAAAAGCAAGCTCATATCAAAGGAACATTTATCCTCAGGATGTCTTTTCGGTCCTAGCCAATGTTCTTATCTCCATCTTAAAGAAGATAATGCTTAGGAGCTATGTTAGAACACTGTTTCCTTTTGGTAAATAAGCTCTGTTGATAGCTAATTTGCATAGTTTTAACACCAATCCTCTTAAAGAGATGATCGCTTTCCAAAATTGCAGTTTAGTTTCCAAAGGTTTCCACAGAGGCTATTTGTAATTACAGAATTACTGTCTAATAACATGCAATTCGGAAGTATGAATTAAGCTCCTTAAGTGTTCTCCACTCAAAAATGTATTCATCATTTAAAAAAAATGTTCCAAAGGTATCATTACCCTTGAAAGGTTTGAAATCTGATTTATTGTTTTCTTTTCCTAGATGTTCTCATTCTAAGAAACTCTGTCCTGTTGACATGCTCTGGGATAGCAACAAATGTAAATGTGTTTTACAGGAGGAGAATCCCCTTGCTGGAATGGAAGGTAATGATGGCTGTAGTGAAATCATAATGATAATAAAACATAACAGCAAATAGGGCACAAACGAACCTATCCACAAAACAGAAACAGACTCACAGACACAGAGAACAAGACTTGTGGTTGCCAAGGGGGAGGAGGGAGAGAGTGGGATGGACTGGGAGTTTGGGGTTAGTAGATGCAAACTATGACATTTAGGATGGATAACCAATGAGGTCCTACTGTAGAGCACAGGGAACTATATCCATTCTCTTGGGAGAGACCATGATGGAAGATAATATGAAAAAGAGAATGTGTATGTGTAGAACCGGGTCACTATGCTGTACAGCAGAAATTGACTCAACACTGTAGATCAACTAGACCCTAATAAAAATAAATTTTAAAAAGTAACAGCAGTAGCAACTAATATTCATTGACCAGGAAATCTTGTAAGCCTTTTATATGTATCAACTCACTTAATCCTCCCAATAATCCTATGGTGTATGATTAGTATCCCCTCCCCCTTTTTTTACAATTACAAAATGGACACACTAAGATGTCTAGCAGTTTTCTCATGGTCACACAGCTAAGAGTGATAGAAGCAGTGAGATTCCAGAGCCCTTGGTGCTGTAATTATACAGTAAGTCGACCAATGCGTCATTCTACTCTTTAATCTTTTTAAAAAATTTTATTGGCGTATAGTTGACTTCCAATGTTGTATTAGTTTCAGGCGTACAACAAAGTGAATCAGCTATACACAGATTCATTCCCTTTTTTAATTACACAGTATTGAGTAGATTTCCCTGTGGTATACAGTAGGTCCTTGTTACTTATCTATTTTGTATATAATAGTGTGTATATATCAATCCCAAACTCTTAATTTATCGGTTCTCCCCATGTTTCCCCTTTGGTAACCACAAGCTTTGAAATCTTTGAGTCTGTTTCTGTTTTGTGAATAAGTTATTTTGTATCATTTTTATTATATTCCACATGTTTGTGATCTCCTATGATGTTTGTTTTTCTCTGACTTACTTTACTTATTTTGATAATCTCTAGGTCCCTCCATGTTGCTCCAAATGGCATTATTTCATTCTTTTTTGTGACTGAGTAGTATTCCACTCTTTATATGTACCACATCTTCTTTGTCCATTCCTGTTCATAGACATTTAGATTGCTTCCATGTCTGGGCTCTTGTAAATAGTGCTACAATGAACATTGGGTGCATGTGTCTTTTCAAATTGTGGTTTTCTCTGGATATGAGCCCAGGAGTGGGACTGCTGTATTATATGGTAGTTCTATATTTAGTTGTTTTTAAGGAACCTTCCTGCTATTTTCCATTGTGGTTGCATCAATTTACATTCCCACCTAAAGTGTAGAAGGGGTCCCTTTTCTTTGCACCCTCTCCAGTATTTATTATTTGTAGACATTTTTTTTTTTTGTCTTTTTAGGGCCACACCGTGGCATATGGCAGTTCCTAGGCTGAGGTCGAATTGGAGCTACAGCTGCCAACCTACAGTACTGCCACAGCAATGCGGGATCCAAGCTGTGTCTGCGACCTACGCCACGGCTCACGGCAATGCCAGATCCCTGACCCACTGAACTAAGCCAGGGATTGAACCCACTTCCTCAAGGATATTAGTTGGATTCATTTCCGCTGTACCACAGTGGGAACTCCTGTAGACTTTTTGATGATGTCCATTTTGACTGGTGTGAGGTAATACCTCATTGTAGTTTTGATCTGTATTTCTCTAATAATTAGTAATGTTGAGTATCTTTTCATGTGCTTTTTGGCCATCTCTCTTCTTTGAAGAAATGTCTGTTTAGATCTGATGACCATTTTTTTATTGGATTGTTTGGTTTTTTTAGTATAAAGCTATATGAGATATTTGTATATTTTAGAGATTAATCCCTTGTCAGTAGCTTCATCTGCAGAGATTTTCTCCCATTCTGTGGATTGTCTTTTTTTATGGTTTCCTTTGCTGTGCAAAAGCTTTAAGGTCCGATTTGTTGATTTTTGTTTTTTAATTTATTTCTTTAAATTTTTCCATTATAGCTGGCTTACAGTTTTCTATCAATTTTCCAACTGTACAGCGTATTTTTGTTTTTATTTTCATTACTGTAGGAAGTGGATCCAAAAAGTATTGCTGTGATTTATGTCAAAAAGCATTCTGTTTGTGTTTTCCTTAAAGAGTTTTATAGTATGTGGCCTTATGTTTAGTTCTTTAATCCCTTTTGAGTTTGTATTTTTGTGTATGGTATAAGGGAATGTTCTAGTTTCATTCTTTTATGTGTAGCTGTCCAGTTTTCCCAGCACCACTTATTGAAGAGGCTGTCTTTTCTCCATTTTATATTCTTGCCTCCTTTGTCATAGATTAATTGACCATAGGTCCTTGTGTTTATTTCTAGGCTTTCTATCCTGTCTCACTGATCTATATTTCTGTTTTTGTGCCAGTACCATACAGTTTTGATGCCTGTTACTTTGTAGTATATTCTTAAGCCAGGGAGCCTGATTCCTCCAGCTCCACTTTTCTTTCTCAAAATTGCTTTGGCTATGTGGAGTCTTTTTTGTTTACATACAAATTTTTAAAAATTCTGTTCTAAGTTCTGTGTAGAATGCCATTGGTAATTTGATAAGGATTGCACTGAACCTCTAGATTGCCTTGGGTAGTATGGTCATTTTGACAGTATCGATTCTTGCAATCCAGATCTGCTCTTTGATCTTAAAGAAAAGCCCAAAGGGATTAGAACATCCCAAAACACTGATTTTGAAAGGGGATTATAACCTCTAATGAAAGCCACTTCAGAATTTAACAGAAGTCAACCACATTTTACTAATTTGTTTGTAGAGAAGTCTCACAGGAACATAAGGTAATTTTGGACTTGTTGGTTTCTTTTTACAGTGTTATGCAAAAACATGCCAATAATTTGATAAAATGGTGAATAAGAGGAAACTGGTGAAACTAGGGCAATATAAAAAGAAAACACGGATGTTGGGCTAAGGGGAGTTGGGAACCAGATAAGCTAGATAAGCTAGATAAGCTCTTGTCATTGCACAGAAGTCATAATGCTCTGATGTTTGGTCATGAACATCTGGCTGAAAATGAACACACTTTTTATTTACTCCCAGGAGAACTTGACAGTTCCACTGAAAAGATACCAAGGACTCAGGCAATTTGAACCTTGCTTGTTTACAACTGTGGTCAACAAGCAAGGCTAGTGGGGATTAAACTCTAAGGAATCTGTCCTAGAAACTGTAATTAACAACCTATTTCCTGTGTTTCTGTCTCTCAGCTTCCTTCTCAGTGTTTCCACGAACACTCAACCCAGGGTTTGAAGGAATCTTAAAGTTCATGCAGTTTAAATGCCCATGCAGTTCTTTAATGTTACATACGTCCTTCCCACCAAGCCTTCAGCCATCTTCTGCTAGAAAATATATCAGTCATGGGGAAACGCCAAACCCACTGAGGTGGCTCAGTTGCACTGGGCACGCTCTTGTTTCTAGTAAACTATATTGAACCCGAATATTCCTTTTCCTCCCTCCTTCCTTCCCTCCCCCTCCAGTATTGTCCAGCTACAGTGAGAATCACAATACATTTTATAGTATTCATGATAAAAAGGTCAAAAGAAACAGGTGAAATTAATTTTAATGTATTTTATTTAATCCAAAATACAAAAAAGACTATGAAAGCAATATAAAATTTATCAGTGATCTAGCCTTCATTCTTTGCGCTAAGTCTTTGAAATACAATGTATATTTTATACTTACAGTACATCTCAATTCAGATTTGCCATTTCGTGCTCAACATGGCCTGGAGCTTCCATGTTGGACAGCCTAGCTCTAGAGCATCAACTCATTCGTTTAGGTTTCGCCTGTAGAGCCATGTAAAACCAATCTAATTCTTTCTCCATGTGACCCATTTGTAAAGTGTGTTAGAGAGTGATTGCAGGAGGCTGTGTACATAGAGAGCTTAGAGGCTGTTCTAGTCAAGGTTTCCCTGGTACACAGCTCCTGGGAGAGGTTTGTGCTCCAGAGGTTTACGTGAAGGAGTGCATTTAAGGGTGAAAGGGAAGGTGGTACACAGCTCCTGGGAGAGGTTTGTGCTCCACAGGTTTACATGAAGGAGTGCGTTAAAAGGTGAGAGGGCAGAGGGAGAAGTTGAACTGTGTTGCAGGTGCTTAGAGGCACTAGCCAAGCCTATGGAGCTAAAGTAGGGACAGGCCTTGGGGAGAATGTCTCAAGTTGAGGCCAAGGGGCTGGGTCCTATGGGCTGGTCACTCGATATGGGCTGCCTGGGGGAGGGGATCTAACCTTGGGTGAGGCAGCTTCCTTCTGCTGAAGATAATTCCTGGGGAGTGACTTAACCAGTGCACATGTGTGTTGAGGGTAGGATGAGCGGTGAAGAAAGAGAAGAGTGCTCAGGGACAGAAGTGAGAGACTACAGCATGTCAGTTTCCTGGGTGACTGTCAGCCTGGTGGGGACATAACGGGAGGGGGCTGGGTGGATGTGAGAGAGGAAGCCAGAGCAGTTCACAGGGACCTTGTGAACCTTGTCCCAGAGCTTGGATGTGATGCTAAACACAACTCATCTGGTTCAAGCAGGGTGACAGCACCAATTAGAACTTTCACAAAATCAACCTAGTGACAGTGTACAAGAAGATAGGTTGGCCTGGGGCAGGCAAGGAGGAAGGGGACTTTTAGGGAAGTTGTAGCAGTGATGGAAGTAAGAGGTATGGAATAGCCCGGATCACAATCACTTCTAATTTTCACCTCCCACAATTCAGTTAATGAGGGCCAAGTTCATACTCACTTCTCCAGTGGCCCCATCAAACTGATGGCATAATGCTGAGCTTACTGTTCGCTAAGCACCCCCTCCAACACATCACTATTAAGCCACCTGCCTTTTCGGCAATGACTTCCCTGAATGGACACATGTGGGTTAGTGAATCCAAGCCCAAATTAATTTCATCTTGTTAGATTCAGATCATTGCTCTAAACTGTTAAAAAAATAACCAAAAAAAGAAAAAATATTGAGGAATCCTGATTCCAGATTTTAAGTTCCTCAAGATACCTACAAAATCAAGAATGTACTTGTAAAAATTCCATGAGTTTATTGATAAAAATGATAAGTAGAACAAGGCTGAGGACCTAACATGTTGGTATACAGTACTTCCAGTCCCGCCCTTAGCTAGCTCCTTCTTCCCTCAGTTCTCCTACATCCACTCTTTGTTACTTTTAACTTGTCTGTAAGGATTGAGGTTAGCCATTGCCAACCACCTTGTTGAAGTGCAGCAAATACCTGGTAGACTGTTTCCCCAAGAATGGCGCTGGGCTGGCCTGGAATGTTCTAGGCGAATCTCTACCGCCACCTAGTGATCCATGTAAATCTTTTAAGAGCTTCTGTCTAGTCTCAACTTGCCCCAAAGTGACATCTGCTTCCCTGGCATATGGCTTACAAAGCTTACCGTTTTCCTCTTCACACAATTCAGAATCGATTGTCCCCACATCTAGCCTTCCAGGACCCATTCTACCTGATCCCGCAAAGATCATCAACCACAGAATGTTAAAGCAAAGACTGGATGACATGAGATTGCCATTTTGATGTATCATCAGTGGCCAGATATTGGCAAGACCATATGATTTACCCAATGTCTTAGAATACTGGATGGGGTTCTTCAGAGTCTCCATATATTGGCCTGCTTCAGGACCCTTTTATGACAGCAAATAAACTCAACAAATGTTTATCAAATGCCTATTTTATGCCAGAATGTTGAGACCTAATCCCTATAACCGTCAGGATTTTTTAATTAATGGAGGAAACACAAACAGACAAATGTAAGCAGTGCAACAAAGTATAGGATGGCAATCCGCACAGGGTAAGAGCGCTTAACTGAACTTGAAATCGAGAAAGCTCTCAAGGGGAAGGACAAGGCCAAAGACATATCATAGGAACAAAAAATACTATGATTTGTATGGATGAGTATAGGATATATGAGAGAGAGAGACAGAAGATGAGTCTGGGAGGTTAATAGGGTCTGGTTCATGGAGGGTCTCCTATGTCCTGATGGAGAAATTGGCTTTTATTGTGAAAGAGGGGAGAACATTGTAAGATAATTAAAGCCATAGAATGGCATGATTAGATGCACTTGATATTGTGGAGAACAGATTGAAAGAGTAAAACTTGTGGTGAAGTGAGTGACATCCATCTACACAAAAATACAAAGTACTGACTGAATTGAGGCAGAAGTAGGTGGACATGGTCATTAGATTCAATATAGCAGATGAATCAAGAGTGATGTCACACTCACTAAATGAGGCAAAGTGGGAGAGAAGCAGGTTTGGGGAAGAAACTAACATGCTTAACTTTCCTCCAAGCCTTTCAAGAATGCTTAGGTGACATTGTCAAGTTCTTCCAAAGCTTACCTTTCTTCTGTTTTTTATTTTGCAATGGATTTCAACTTGTTGGTCAGAATTGAATATGGAGCAGTAGTTATCCAATAACTGTTTTGTACATTTTCTAAAAGTATCTGTCAGCTAAGTGTGTCAGAAACCTCTCAGATCCTCCTCTCTCAGCTGAGCATATCTTCCAACAGATGTCTGTGGACTCAAAGTTCATTGTCAGTGTTGTATCTTTGATATTTGTGTTGTGATCTGTGGTGAGGAAATACATCACTGTTACTACCCATAGTCTGGAAGATCTGAGGTGTGTATCTACAAGACTAGTGTTTCTCTTCTTCTATCCTTTTAATCTTCACCTAAAAACTGGGAAGGACTAGACTCATAATCCTTAGCCTCTATTTTATGACTAAAACTTGGTTGTGAAAGTTTGCTTTTTTTGAACAAGTCACCAACCTGGAAATCTCTGAAAAATCAATCTTATCAAAAATATTCAGCTTATACCATTTTTATCACAAACTTGAGAGAACACATGAATTCTGCATTAGTATTATGAAATCAAAGGTGAATCTCCTTCACTCTGTAAAAATATTAGGGGCGAAAATCTACAAGAAAGGAGATTATGTGAATCCAAGTTACTTCAGAATGATGTAAAGTATGCAACCAGCTTTGGTGATCATGTTCTCCACAGTATTATTCAACCAATGCTTTTATCTTTCTGTTTAGATCATGCTCATCTCCAGGAACTGGCTCTCTGTGGGCCACACATGAAGTTTGATGAAGATCGTTGTGAGTGTGTCTGTAAAATGCCCTGTCCCGTAGATTTCATCCAGCACCCAGAAAACTGCAGTTGCATTGAATGCAGAGAAACTGTGGAGAGCTGCTGTCAGAAGCACAAGATATTTCACCCAGACACCTGCAGGTGAATGGCTTTGGCACTTTCACCTTAAATTAACCCGTTGACATTTAGTGTAAATACCATTTAGATTCAGTGAGACTCCTTATTAAGACAATTTTGTTTTCAGTGCCAAACCCTCTTTTTGAAAGTAAAACAGAGGTTTGGCAACTAAGGAATAAGTATATAAACAATTATTATTTCAGATCAGCAGATTCTTTGGATCAATCTCTCTCTCAGTATATATCCACATATGTTTATTTTTTTCTTTGAGGAAGGAGATGTCACTGGATTTATATAGGAAGAAGTTTACTGATGAATAGAGCACTTCGAAGCTGGCAGTTGAGCTTTAGTAGATTTTGAAACCATGTGGGCTAACCGTTCAGGATTTTATATTGACATTTCAAATGCATATCTGGAAAATGTACTTTGAAAACATAATCAAATCCGAACAGAGTTTTTCCTTTGGATTTAGTTCTTGACTCTGAATTCTCCTGTTTATTTTCTTCTGTAACAGCTGTGAAGACAGGTGCCCCTTTCATACCAGAACCTGTACAAACGGAAAACCAGCATGCCCAAAGCATTGCCGCTTTCCAAAGGAGAAAAGGGCTGCCCATGGGCGCCACAATGGAGAAAATCCTTGATTCAGCCTTGATCTCCATTTCCCCAACCCTGTCATTTTAAACAGCATGCTGTTTTGCCCAGCTGCTGTCACTGTTCCAGGTGTTGGAAGAAAAATCCATTTTACATAGTCCTCTGGTGAATCCAGACCAACCTTACATTAAACACCAGCCGAGGGTTCCCCAGCTCACTGACAGATGTCTTATAACTAATGATGCTGTGTGCACCAAGGAATGGAGAAGGAATCTGTGTTGCCTGCCCCTCCTCCACTTTTTTTGGTGAATGAAAAAAGTTGGATCTTCTCGGAATGACAGGTGTCATGTGATTTGTTACTCAGAGCAGATGAGGTAATTTGCATAGTCTCCGAGTCCTTGGCTAATCACAACTCTCTTGTGAGTTATTCTGATTCTTTCTTATGCAGATTTTGATTTGTATGATCAGCACTGATTATCTGATTACTGTCCAGCTTGTAGTTTTGAGTTTACCAAACTACTATCTGTTGTTTCATATTTAAGTGTATTTAAAGAAAATAAACACATTATTCAAGCCAGAGAATTCTGTATTACTTAATATGCTACCACTCTAAATTTTACATTAAAGAAAAACAAATGTTTAAAAGGGAGAAAGGAAGTCAGAAGTGGGCGGTGTGAGAGAGACACGAACAAAATAAAACTAGACACCCGTTTTGGGAAACTGAAGAAATAGCTCTCGGAAAGTTTAGGATTCTAAATGAGCTTAAGTGTGACTCAAGAGTCAGCTGGACATCAGTCTTTCCTTTGAGATTCAGTTTACCTTGATCTGATGCCCAACTGAACTTGATTTGGCCCTTGTCCCAGGATGGAGAGGAGCTCCCTGGTACCCCTGCCATCTTTGCAGGTATACATGTCTTTTGGCCACCTCCAGATCCGTGTTTCTGTGCTTACTCAGTTATTATTCTCATTCACATCTCATTTCTGGAGGTCGTGTGATCTTCTTTCTGTCCAACAGCTACCCAGGAAGGGAACACCAGCCTTCTTTCTTTGCTTTTTCCCCCAAGCCTTTACTGAACAGTTTGGTGTAATGGAGCGGATTTAGCAGCTCTAGCTGAACAGTTATTCAGCAAATAACTTAAAAATTGTTGCCTTCCCCAGCATCTTGCATAGATAGATGACAGATAGATATACAATCTATTGCAGCATTTATCACACTTTCCTAAATAGTTGTGTTCCTTATATGTGGAAACTGAAATGTGGCACAAATGAACCTATCTATGAAACAGAAACAGACTCACAGACATAGAGAACAGACTTGTGGTTGCCAGGGGGGAGGAGGGAGGGAGTGGGATGGACTGGGAGTTTGGAGTTGGTAGATATAAACCATTATATTTAGAATGAATAAGCAATGAGGTCCTGCTGTACAGCACAGGGAACTATATCCCATTTCTTGGGATAGACCATGATGGAAGATCATATAAGAGAGGGAATATAAGGAATATATATTATATACATGTATATAATATATGACTGGGTCACTTTGCTGTACAGCAGAAATTGGCACAACATTGTAAATCAACTATACTTAAAAAATCAACTATACTTTAATTAAAAAATTAGTTGTGTTCGTGTTACCTCGCCACTACACTGTGACCTCCTTTTGATTGGAAACTGATCCAACTTGTGTAACCTAAGTTTCTCAGGCCAGACCATGCAGAGCGGTATAATAATAATAAGAAAGATGATGACAAATACAGCAAAAAATAGTTTTGTTTCTCCCGAAGCTGCATGATAGAACTGTTGGGTCCTGGCCCAAATGCCTGATCTTCCTGTCCCAGGGTTCCCAAGCACTTCCTGAATTCTCCCCTCCTTTGCTGAAGCTGTCTGTGGCCTGTGGCTCTGGGCCCTCTGCCTCCTTCCTGGCCTTAGTTCTCAGATCCTGCCTTGGGGACTCAGCTGATCTTGAGCTGGCCTGGGACCAGTCCCCATAGCTTGGTCATCACCGTCATCTCATCGGTTACTGGCCTTGGCCCGGTCCCACCTCTGCTCTCACCCTTCCTCTCGTCCTCCTTTTATGACCTTGATATCAGGGGCCTTCTTCCTTCTCGTTTTACTGTTTGATTCTCAGGCTTCTGAAAGGGCTATTGGGTAACTTCGTTTCTTAAATATATTCACTTTCTTGCTTGGTCCCTTCATAACGTTTCTACCACTCTCTCCTCAGTAGTATTTGGTTAAGTTCCCTTGGAAGCGGGGGCAGCAGATGGTCCAAGGGACACTGCACCATTAAAGGTGTCACTTGGCTCGTCTTGACTGATTAAATGAGAGGCTGAATCCAGGACAAGGAGAAAAGACCTGAGCTGAAGGACAGGCTCTGCTACTTACTTGCATTATGAGGCCCAGCAACCTGGCGCCTCAGCTTTCCTCTCCTGCTAAACGCGCGGGTGATAATCCCACCTCCCTGTATCTCAGAGTTGCTAATTTCACGCCATAAACGAAAACAGTTTGAAAAAAAATACCGTGTGCTTGACACATTAAAGGGATTATCCCTCAAAGAGAAGCATGACTGCGAGCAAAATTCTTGGCTCATACTGGATTCCTGGATCTGCCCTAAAACCAACTCAAACCACACTTTGGTTAGTGGCTTTGGCTTCCTAATTGCCATTTAGATGGAGCTGCTCTAGGGAATTCTGGACAAAACTATATGAGATCTGGCTTTTTACTTCTACAATCCCGCCCCCTGCTTCTTCGCTTACCCTCAGTAACCACCAAGAGATTTGCACTTGGATCCCCGAGGCTGGTTCTGGGTCGGGCTGGGGCTGGTCCTCAGGGTGGAGGTGGGGGAATTGGCTGATAGCCTTTTTAGAGTTCACTGGTCCTGGTACGGGAATATTTGTCATACTAATAGCTTGGGAGTGTGTGCTGAAAAATTTAAATGCACAAAATTGTGTTGCAAAATAAAAATATGTGAGAAAGCCCCAAGAGCTTAAAGCAAACACGATAAATGCCAGCAATGCATGATGTCCCTGCTTATCTAAGCTGCGAGGCCAGAAGATGCATTAATAGGACAGCACAGATCATAAATCTGTGACTACAGCTGTGTGGTGGGAGGCCCTTTAGAGGTAGAAACAGATTGGATGGCATAATGGTCAGAGTTAGATGAGATTCAAACACTCTCTGAGATACTCGGTAAAGGAGACGCCACAGATAAGCCATTTTAAGACTCTTAAGGAAAGAAATGGTTGGGTGAAAACTGTCAGCTTAATGGATTTGGTCACTTGTTCAATGAGAACTGGACTTTGTCTAATTTAGTCGTAATCCTCAGTGTGGGAACGATGTCTTGCATATAGTAGGTGCCTAATAAATAATCATTTAATTAATAGGGAAGTGTTGTGTTGATTCCATGACCAGTGAATGGGAACTTATTTGCCACTGGATGCTTAAGAGGAAAACTCTTATTTCTCCAGGGAGGGCCTCTGTCCACGTGGCTTTTCATCATTCAGTACCTTGCCTGAGCTTCTTCACAGCATAGCCGTTGGCTTTCTTCCAATAGGATGTGCCCCCATTGCATAAGCACTTGTTAAGCTTCTGCTCTATCTCATTTACTGATGTCCCTTTGGCCAAGCAAGTCACCTGGCCAAGCCTAGAGTTGAGGTGGGAGGGGATTAGACAAGGGTGCATTTATCGGAAAGTGGTTCACTGAAGGCCACCATGTAACAGTCCCCCATAGGTTGCTCCCTGTCTCTAGGCACAGGTGGAGACCTGTTTGTGTCTATTGTTCTCCAAGAGCTGAGCCCTAATTCATGTCTTCCTGCTTCCACATACAGAGGCCAGGACACTGTGTGACTTTGTTTTGATCACCATTTTGCGTTTTGGTTCTGTTTCTGACACATGGAAATGTATAGGATCTTCTTTTAATCACAGCTGTAACAGTTGAATTTTCTCATTTATATTATGTCTCTAATTTTTCTTTTTGAAGCAGAATGAGAAGAGAGGAGTCTCAGAATTTTTTTTTGCCTTTTTTAGGGCCTCTCTTGCAGCATATTGAGGTTCCCAGGCTACGGGTCGAATCAGAGTTGCAACTGGCGGCCTACACCACAGCCACAGCAACACCAGATCCTTAATCCACTGAGCAAGGCCAGGGATGAAACCCGTATCCTCATGGATACTGGTCAGGTTTGTAACTCATTGAGCCACAAGGGGAATTCCAAGTCTCAGAATCGTAACTGGAAGTGTCATCTTGGCTGGAAGTGCAGCTCAACATCAAGCCCATCTTTCTTAGGAAGTTCATCTATCACTTTGCTCCAGTCGTCCCTGGAAATGCCAGGCTTCTCCTGTTGGAACCCTTCCCCTTCTCTCCCCCTGCGTAATTGCGCAACAGTGTTCACCGGACAGTTGCACCTGTCTCTGTACCCCGGTCACATTGTGCTCGGAATAATCTTGCTCACAACAGTTGCACGGGGCTCTCTTTACTTCCACAAGCTAATTGCTGGCAGCCAGAAATACTCTTTTCCTCTGAACTCCCAGTATTTTTCTTGTACTTCTTCTGTGGCACTTATCACTTCCTAGCTTTTATCAGAGATATTTACATATGCCTTAACTCTGTCTTGGTTAAAGGCATGCCAGTTTTTCCCTGCCTTGTGCCTTTTACATAGATAGCTGGTTCTCAATACAAATGCATCGCCTTCCCACTCCAAAATTATCCAAGAGCTCATTTACATATGAATCTGCAAAGACTTGAATTTCAAGGGAAGGTGATATCTACATTTATTTTATAACCTCTTCATTTGTAGGTCATTTTATGCTACCACTGGTACTGATTGCCCTCAAATTCTATTAAGTGCAATCCGAAGGCACTGCATGTAAGTATTTTAGTCTAATGTTAGTGGTTTATAAGAAATTCTGTAAAGGCATACCCGATACCATACATTTAGGGAGAACACTGTAATTAGAATTATCCCCAGATTTATAGCTTAATCCTGCTGCTACAACTTTCTTTTGACTTTTAGAAAATAGCCTTAAATGAAGACCTTTGCTTAAGGTTTGACTAAAAATGGAGTCTTACAGCCATATGAAATTGTGAACCGTGTACAGAATCATGATTTATTTCCCCTTTACTATTCAGTGCCTAGGTCAGAGACAAAGAGGATGAATGCTCAATGTTTTCAGACTTGGAAGGAACAGCTTGCAGGTTTCTCGCCCCCTTCCCCCACAGAGACTCGGCAACAGTGTGCCTTTACTGATATCTATTTATAAAGGTCAGCTGATTCCACAGTATTTAAAATACAAGGAACCTTTCAAAACAAGTGGATTGCTTTTTTAATCATTGTTAAAAGGTATATAAAAGCTAGGAGAGGTGAAGAGCTTTTAAAACCACACTATGTTTAATATTCCTTGTATTCACCCCAAAGCCTTTTCAGAGTAGGCACTCAGTAAATGTTTGATGAGAAAGATTGAAAATATGTATTCTCTTTTGAAAATAGCTCACAAGTTTTTTTTTTTTTTTTTTTTTTTTGAGGGAGTATTGGCATCAGGATCTTACAATATTCATGGCAAATTTCAAGTGTGTATTGTCATCAGAACTATGGCAGAGACAAACCAGGGGCTCAATAAATGAGGCTTAAATCTTTATCTTAATACCTATTGCAAAGATGAAAAGGAGACCAAAGCAGTGCTGTACTACCTGGCAGCGGTCATTTCCAACTGTGAAACCAACTGCAAATTAATAAGTTTGAATAAGTATCCTTGAGTCTAAAACACCTTTATTCTCTGATGCATCAATATTAACACAGGGCAGAGTATCTATTCCCACTTGAGCCTTACTCATTAAAGTTAACCTATTAATACACTTCAAATACTACAACCAAAATGATCTTTGATTTGTATCAGTGTGCTGTAATTTTTATAAGGCACACCCCTTGAATTTTTTTCGATATATCTAATTGGGTATATGTATCAGGAATTGTGCACGTATTGAATAAAGAAATTTATTAATACAACTAAAACTTATTCGGTGTCTATTACCAGGAACAGATCCTGCTTCAGCTTACTATCTGGCTGGGAAGGCAGACATTTAACAAGGAAATACAATTGCCAGTTTTCAGCAAGAAGTCCATGTGAGAACTCAAGAAGAGAGAAGTCTCCAAGAATCAAGTAGAGAAAAGAAGTGGGGGGCCAACCGGGCAAACAACTTGAATCATCACTGGATGAATGCTTTACTAGCATATGGCCAAAGCACTATCAAAATACAAAAGAGGGAGGATTTAATTCTCTCTGGAGGTTTGGGGAAGGCGTCACAAAGGAGCTGCAATTTTCAGGGATGAATAGGTTTTCTACAGGCTTAAAATGGGTTCTGGAAACGGTTGGTGATAGTGCTCAGGAAGGCATTTGCTTGACTGGGGAACTCCGTGTACCAACTGTGAGGGGGTGGATAACCATCACACTACTCCCACTGACTCATTACCCTCTTCGGCAAGCACCATGATAGCCAGTAGAACCAGTTTGAGCAGGAGCTGATCCTTCAGGTCAGACAGATTTTTTTCTCCAGAGTGGAGGGTTGGCAGATAAAATACAAGATGCCCAGTTAAATGTGAATTTCAGATAAACGACGAATAATTTTTCAGTGAAGTCCCCGATACTGGGGCCATAAAAATTATTCATCTGAAATTCAAATTATTTAAAAAGTTGACTTGACATTTGTGTATCTTTAGTACATCAATCAATTCTACCAGAGTGGTAAGAACCTGGTGAGTCGGCTGTGGCACAGATGATAACAAAACGCCACCACGACCCCGGCTTTCAGTAGCCTTCTCAGCCAAAAGTCTCTCCATTTGGAAGCCGCAGAGAACAGGCTCCCAAAAGAGAGACGCTGTAACTAGGCAACCAAGGCACAAACCCACCCGTCCGCAAGATCTGCGTTTAAAAGTGCGGTGCATCCTGGGAGTGAGTTTTCTAAGTTCGGATTCGCCTCCGGGGGCAACGGGACTACAACTCCCAGGAGCGCCGAAGGGTCCCGCGAAGCACGCTGGGAGTGCCGGTTTTATTCCGTCGAAGGGTCCTGGTGGGCTCCTTGTGTAGCAAGAGGCCAAGGCCAATTTTGAGAAAATCTCAACATTAAGAATTCATATAAAAGGTTAAACCGAGGATTACTGCTTTCCATAGAAAGAAAACTAGTCTTCCGGAACATAGTGGCGACATGTGCACGCGCACGCTGACGTTACATCCCGCGCTGACGGGTGGGGAACTGAGCGTCTCTCTTGCACGTGACCCCAGCGCCTCTTCGTGATTGGCCCTCTCGGGGGCGCGGCGCTCGGGCGCGGACGCCCCGGATTGGTGCTTCGGGGCAGCGGGGTGGGACTCCGGCTGCAGCCGCGGGAGGTCCGGACACTGGCGGCCATGGGACTAGCCGGTAAGTGCGCGTTTGACCTCCCCGCGCCAGCGCTGTCTGCCGCGTTTAGGTGGGAGTGAGCTGCCCACAGGAGAGGGTGGCCCGCCATGGAGGGGGCGAAGCCGACCGGTTTAAGGCTCGGAAGTGGGGGCCGAGGGTCTTCGGTGTCGAGTGGGGATGAGGGTGCGCTTCGGCGGCCGCGCTGTAGCGGGTTCTGCGACGGTTAACGCGGGCAGAGCGAACGGTTCCGGGACCCCCGGCCTCAGCCTTTTGCCCAGTCTCTGGCACTTTTCCTCCCTCGGGGCCTGGCGAGACCCCGCCTGACTCCGACAGGATCGCTGAGTGAGTCGTTTCGTCCGTTCTTTGGCCCTGGCGCTCCCCAGCAACCGCTCAGTGAGTGGAGCCGGGACGGTGCCCTGGGGGTGGGCGCAAGCCCCGTCCGCTAGACTCCGAGGCCCCACCAGGTCTGTCTAAGGCTCCTCGGGAGTCTCTGCTGCTCAGGACTGTTCAGGAACTCGGTGGCCGTGGCCGTATTTTCTGACCATCTCGCATTTGCCGCTTAAGTGGCCGGGTGGGGACCTTGGACAAATCGCGCAACTTGTGTGACTTCTCATTTGTAAAATAAGAGCTATTCACTAGCTTTCAAAGCCTCTCTTCAGTTTTAAAATCTTAAGATTTTGTGATTGTGCCGTTTGTTGGGCTTTTACGCCGTGATGTTAGGCTGATTCCTCACAAGATATTGCGGGTTAATGACAGAACTTTAAATGATTTCATTTGAGTGGTAACTCACCGTTCTCGTTACCATTCACCTTTTAAAATTAAATGGGACTGGAAATTCGGGTTTATGTGACAAACCATAGTAAGAGGACGTTAGTGAACCGACTTAAAAGGGCAGACTTGAAAAGTCTCATGATTTGGTAGTATCGAATCTTGATTAGTAAATTCAGTTCAACAAACACATTATTGAGTGTTTCTGACTTTTTAAAATAAAGATGACTTTGTTGAAGAGAATACACTGTACAGGCTGTTAATTTGATTTTTGTTGAGTTTGTGGTGAAATCAGAAACTCAGGTCCTAAGGATGGCTTCCCATTGTACAGTTGAGTTTCTGGAGGCATGGAAATCTCACGTGTAAAGCTGAGGAAGAGCTTCACTCGCTTTCCAAGACTCTCTTTAGCTTTAAACGTCTAAGAATCGGTAATCATACTGAATATCGTGTCCATTTTGTGCTGCTGATCTCAGGAACCCCTGAGCGGAACAACTCCTACTTTAGATGTAGAAAATGGCCCCAGGTCCAGCGCATTGCATCTCTAGATTAGATTCCAAACTGAAGGGAGGGACGCTCCAGGAGGGAAAACCAGGATAACAAAGTTTAAGAAAATGGAGGGGCGGCTTGATCGTCATCATTCTTGAATAAGGAAGGAGAAAATGTGGAGGTCTGCAGCATGTACTGCAGGTGACACTTTAAAAAGCTGCTCTCTGGAGTTGCCGTCGTGGCTCAGCGGAAACGAATCTGACTAGCATCCATGAGGACGCAGGTTTGATCCCTGGCCTCGCTCAGTGGGTTAAGGATCCAGTGTTGCTGTGAGCTGTGGTGTAGGACGCAGACCTGGCTCAGATCTGGCATGGCTGTGGTATAGGCCAGCAGCTGCAGCTCCGCGATTTGCCCCCTAGCCTGCGAACCTCCGTATCCCTCAGGTGCGGCCCTAAAAAGCTGCTCTCAAAAGACCGTTCTAGACTGCGGTGGCTGGGGTGGCTGCACAGGCACGGGTTCGATCTGGGCCTGGCACAGTGGGTTAAAGGATTCTGCATAGGTCCAGCTGTGGCTCATATTCAGTCCCTTACCAGAGAACTTACATATGCCGTGGGTGGAGCCATGAAAAAAAAAGAAAGAAAAAGAAAGTTCTAATTCCAGGTATATTTTAGTATGAGCCTCAGAGTTTATACTAGCAGAACTTGATGAGATTCATTGAGTCAGTGGCTAAGCTCTAGAGAGGGTTTAGCAAACTTTTCTCGTAAAGAGCTATGCATTTAATTATTAGAATGCACTGGTTTGTTAGCATGGCAAATTATTATATACTGTGGTGTAACAAACATTTAAAATCCTTTAGCAGTGTTTTTAGAGCAAAATTAAGCTAAAAGGACATTGCAGAATCTAGTTTTGTCGTATGGCCCATAGTAAATGCTAAGCAAGTAAATGCTGTCGAATGCATAAATTCATTATGTGCTTTGTATTTCTAGGGGGAGAATTAACAGATTTATATTAACATTAAAACAATATTTATATCTGAATTTGGAGTATGGACTGTATTTTTACTCTGAGCTGAGATCCTGTTTATTCTCTCTTTCAGGTACTAGAGGACACATATCTTAACTGGGTCCCTTTGAGGACTAATGCCTAAACCATCTCAGCATGGCCTCTAGTGGAGGAGGTGGGCCGAGCCAGCCTCCCTCACCTGCGCTCTCCTCTGTCAGCCCTGGAAGTCTTTCCACATGTAGATCCTGTTCCCATAATATATGCATGGTGTCGGACTTTTTCTACCCAAATATGGGAGGCGTGGAAAGCCACATTTACCAGCTCTCTCAGTGCCTGATTGAAAGAGGGCACAAGGTCATAATTGTCACCCATGCTTATGGAAATCGCAAAGGCATCCGTTACCTCACTAATGGCCTCAAAGTCTATTACTTGCCTCTGAAAGTCATGTACAACCAATCTACAGCCACGACCCTCTTTCACAGTCTGCCATTGCTCAGGTACATATTTGTTCGGGAGAGAGTCACGATAATCCATTCACATAGCTCCTTTTCTGCCATGGCCCATGATGCCCTCTTCCACGCCAAGACAATGGGCCTCCAGACAGTCTTCACGGACCATTCCCTTTTTGGATTTGCTGATGTCAGCTCAGTGCTTACAAACAAGCTTCTAACTGTGTCTCTTTGTGACACAAACCACATAATCTGTGTCTCTTACACTAGTAAGGAAAACACGGTGCTAAGAGCAGCACTGAATCCTGAAATAGTGTCCGTCATTCCTAACGCTGTAGATCCTACTGACTTCACTCCAGATCCATTTAGAAGGCATGATAGTGTAATAACTATTGTTGTTGTCAGCAGACTTGTTTACAGAAAAGGTAATGAAATGATAGCTGCAATTGCACTGCACAGTCTTTTTGTTTTCCTTGTGGAAAGCTGTTGAATATTTGTGTATAATGATTGTTGGGCTTTTCATTTTATTTTACGGTTTTATAATACTTCTGCACTAAATACAACAAAAAAGGGTCTAATACTTTGTCCATCCCAAAGGAGGAATTTCTGGAACAGCGGTAAATCCTACCCACCCCTTCACCTTTGTTGTTTTAATAATTATTTGAAAGGGAAAACAATAGCCTGACGTTGAATAAGTCAGGTCTTTTAAAAGTTTCCCTACACGTGCAGGAAGAACTCCAGGGCCCAGCCGCCCTCTTAACTGTTTCTTTCATTGCAGATATTTTAAAAACTAAGAATATCACAGGGGTGAAAATTAAAATCAGCTGTAACTGTACTATTCAGGGATGACCCTAATGAATGTTTTGATCTATAGCTTTCCTCTCTTTTATGCATATGCTCAAAGTCAGTGAGCTTGTTCCGCACGTTACAGTTTCTGTTTCGTAGCTTGCTTATTTCCTTTCATCACAGATAAGACGTTAATGGCAGGTAAGTGATGAAGGAAGGGGGATGAGGTGGCCGAGTCCAATCCTGGCTCCATCCCGTTGTGTGATGGAAGGCAAGCTGCTTAACATCTCTTGAGTCTCAAGTTTTTTTCCCTTTTGTGTGCTTTGGGCAGCACTGGTAACCTTGGAAGGGTTCAGTGGTTCCCATGAAGGCCTTAGCCCAGGTTTTGCTCCCTAAGTGTCTGCTGTTGTCAGGGATTGCATTAGTGCCTCTTCAGCACTTCATGGATCCTGCAGTAGAATTTGTAGAGCCTCGCCTGCTAAAGGTCTGAAACAGTTTGGTTATTCAAAACAGACTTCTGAATGGTATTTGCAAACCTCTGCAGCAATCAAAATCGTCGTTAGAAGTAGAGAATTATTAAAAAGATGATATGTTCCCCCCTTTTAAACAGTTGAATTTACTCAAAATGTCATTAACATGCACTGAATTGCCAGTAGTTTGCCGTAGGCCTGCAGGCTCAGGAGTACCGGTCCACTGTTTGAGCTGCATCATCTTTCTTGTGCAGTCACCTACAAAGAGCACAATTTGCAGTTGCCAGTTTGGGTCTCTTAAATGCGGTGAGAACCTAAAGGCACGTGAGGTGCTGTGCTTCTGGATTTTTAATTTGTTTTTGATTTGATACAGTGGTTCGGGTTACCCCCTAATCTGACAAGAGCTTTTTTCTGTGTCTTGATTGAATTTTTCAAACCAGTCAGCTTGGATTCGTGGAAACTCATTTTGTCAGTTTGCTATTTAATTAGGTAACCCAATACAGTAGCAAGTGCACTGGGCATCACACAGATGTGAGGACAAAGGTAGCTGATTCTTGGTAACCATGAAGCTCAGCCGTGCGATCAGAGGGGTCCCAGTGTACTAGGGAGTGGCCTAGGATCCAGATGGGGGCTTGGGTTCAGGTGCTTTACATTTGGAATGGAGAGTCTAGGTCCATGCCGCCATCCGCGACTCGGGGGATGGTGAGAAATCTAAGCTGCATTTTCAGGGGTGAAGGCAATGACGTGCTTGCATTCTTTACTGGAAGAAGATGTGAACGGACTGGCATTCTGTGTTCTGAATCCCTCTGGGGATATTGGTGATGTGTTTGTTGTAACTTTAAAAGTGTGCCTAATTCCTTTTTTTTTTTTTCACGGAATACTATAGCTTTGTGAGATAGCTAGCTAAGAAAGAATACGATGCCTGTGTGGTCAAGGGTCAGCAAAATTAACTTACCTGTTCAAAGAGTGGACCTGTTACCTTTATTTCACTAATGATGGTATTTTAACCAGCTGAGCTAACCACCAACACCGTGGAGGTACAGCCTTTCCTGTTCTCAATTCAATAATATAACAAATCTTTATTGAACCTTCTCCATATGCCAGGCACTGTGCCAAAAGTAACATTCTGAGAAGGAGTGGCCACATCTGTAGCCTGAAAGTGAGTAGTTGTATTAGTGGTCCATTAATTATTAATAAATTAATTTCTTTAGGAGGTGTTCATTTGGATCAGATATCAAAGGCCGCTTGGAACATATTAAGTAAGAGAGAATAAATCGAAATTCGTATCAGGATTCCTGGCCGGCCGCTTTCCTCTCCCATGGAGCCTGTTTTGCTCTCAGTCGAGTGTCGCAGCGCCCTGTGCATGTGCAGGCACGCCGCGCTTGCTCTAGGGGTAATGACGACTCACATTTATATTCTGCAGTTGATAAAGCCTGTGCATGGTACTGTATCTCACTTGACCCTCCCACCAGCTGTAGGGTAGATGTTATCTGCATGTCACAGACAAACTGAGTCTCAGAGAGGGTAAGTAACTCACCCAGGTTACACAGTAAGTAACAGAGATGGCAAACCTGAGTTCATTTCTTCTTAAGTTCTCCTGTTCCCTCCACCCTTGGCCCAACCACTATCTAGGTATAGATTCAGAAGATTCTTTAAAATATTGTTATACCGTGCCTTAAAAACACTTGAATCAGAACTTTCCTTTTCATTTTGTGTGAATATGGTGATTGAAAATCCTTTCGTTATGTTCCACTGTGTTAGACTCTTGTTAGGGGCACCAGAACATCTTTCGTTGTGTGTGTGTTGGGGGGAACCTTTATTCTTAGAGTAACATTATAGGTCAGTGATAACATTAATCCGTTCCATTTCTTTTAAGGTAGTTGTCAGTATTAAATGACAGTGCATTTAAAGTACATTTGCCTGATACAGTAGGCACTCAGTAAATGTTAGCAATTATGATTATTATTCTGTTTTTTTTCCTTTTAAAAAATGGATCTTAATCTTTGTATTAGAAGGGAGAGGGCAGAGATGGGGAAGGAAAAGAGACTCATAGGAGGCTAAATGTTGGAAGTCGTTAAGACACCTTCTGGTTTATCTAGAGATCCAGCTGATGGACTTGGTAATAAACTGGAAAGAGCTAAAATTTTAATGAGAAGCTTTCATAATTCAGAAAAGCTACTTGTGAATTTGTTTGCTAATACAATCATATTTTGAAAGTACTAGCAGAGTTTATTTAATAAATCCTACTTCGAATTACTTAATTAAAATGACCCTATAGATATTATTTCTTGTACCATCCTTTTAATAATTGATCTTCCTGTACTTGAGGAGATTGATAGAAGTACAATTCTTGTGTATGTGTGTGTGTAATGCATTTCTTAAATTAAGAAACTTTAAGGAGCTTATTTTACTTTTGAATGTGTACAATTTGTAATTGTTAATGAACTGCATTCTCAAAATCAACATTGCTGTTGCTTTGAATAGCCACTTTCAGACTAGGAGGGCATGCTTTATTTTACCGCTTTATATTACCTGAGATTGTATTTACATATTATGAGAAAACTTATTTAAAAAAAAAAAAAAGGACCAAGGTGCGTCCTTTTGTTCTATGGCCTGTGATGATCTGGCACTTGAGGTCCTGCCACCTTCATTTTCTGTCATCCAGGAGAAGTGGTCTCTAGCAGGTTTGGATGAAACTATTTCTTATAAATTTTGCCAGTACCATAGTGTTCACTCCGAAATCCTCTGTACCAACTGCATCCTCAGTAAAGTGGAGGTAGCAGTTATATGTTGCTGCTCAGCCTTTCCCTGTAGCAGGAAGTAGACTCATAGGCTGGTAGAATTTTGTAGCTGAAAGAGACCTTGGACTTAACCTGGTCTTTTCATTTTTTGTATCAGGAAACTTTCCCATTATCAAAGAACTTGCTCATAAAAAGGCTGGGATAAGACCCAGATCTCCTGGCAGCTCTCCTGCTCTGTAGAAAATTTTAACTAAAATGTTAGCTACTTCAAATGCTGTTTGTAGCAGGCAATGTGTCAGTACAGGTGAATAACAGTAGCCCACGAACTGGGTATGTGGAAGGTCACAGTGGGTGTCAGTGGATATAGCTTCAAGAATTGCAAGTCTTGGGAGGCCCCTGGCAGTTTGTGGAAGAGTCCACCATTCCAGGAAAGGTTTCAGAGAATTAGTGTGGCTGCTTAAGGGAGGCATAGCTAGTAGTTTCCAAAGTGAGTGGGTTCTCAGTAGTTCTGATAAATTTTTAAAACATTATTAGTATCTCCAACATTCAACTTTATGTTTTCAGGGACCGATTTGCTTAGTGGTATAATACCTGAACTCTGTCAGAAATACCCTGATTTAAATTTCGTAATTGGAGGAGAGGGACCAAAGAGAATCATTTTGGAAGAAGTTCGGGAGAGATACCAGCTCCATGACAGGTATTGATGGATTCCACGTTGTCTTGGGTGAGAAAGTATCGCTTAACCTAAATTCGCTTTTGGCTACCTGCCTGCCCTAAGCGGGCTGCTTCTCCTACATGGAAAAATGCAATGCGAGACCTCTTGTTTTTAAAAAATTTATAAAATGGGAAACCTTAAAGAATTCATAACTTTGTTTTTTCTGTTAGCCTGTGATTATTTGCCTTTAGGGGGCAGTGGTTGGGGCACCCTAGAGCGCACAGAAGACAACCACTTTGCTAGGAAATGCTTGCAGGTTCTCAGGCCGTTCTGAGTTGTAATTGAAACAGCATGGCCCAAATCACATAAACTGCTCAGCACATACAGAGTGCAACGTTTCTCTTCCTCAGTAACTGAAATGGCACCTGAGTTGTGTCCATGTGAGGCATCAATGGAAAAGAGACATTTTCCTGTTGAGAACTGACACTTTAACATTTACTTACCAAGGTGTATTAATATTTTCATTGACTACAAACTGATTTTGGAGAAGATGAAATTTGATACGTATGACAGAAGTTAGAAGTAGATTAGCTGTATGAGTTTTTGACCGAAGAGCTTTATATGACTTTCTTTTAGATCCCAGATGGGTGCTCTTTAGTCGTTCGATTTGGAAGGCATTACAAGTCGTAAGGATCTAAGTATAATACGGGTCGCGCACTTGGCTTAGAAATGGCATTTCTTTTGTGGCATGATTTTTACTCCCCTCTTTCTTCTCTCATTTCAAAAATCAGAGTGCGTCTCTTGGGAGCCTTAGAACACAAGGATGTTAGAAATGTCTTAGTTCAAGGACATATTTTTCTTAATACTTCCCTTACTGAAGCATTCTGCATGGCAATTGTGGAAGCAGCCAGTTGTGGTTTACAGGTAAAAAGCTCTGAGGGCTTTATTACATTGTTGGGTTTCTGTATTGTGTTTTGAAAACAATCAGATGCCTTCTATAGAATTTTTTTTAAAGTTGGTTTTGCTTATTTTCCTGAGAGATGAATTATTGTGGCTCATGTGTTCTTTTTTTTTTTTTCTTTTTAAGGTTGTAAGTACCAGGGTTGGTGGAATTCCTGAAGTGCTTCCAGAAAGTCTTATCATATTATGTGAGCCTTCTGTAAAGTCTCTGTGTGAGGGATTGGAAAAAGCTATTTCCCAACTGAAGTCAGGAGCACTGCCGCCTCCAGAAAGTATCCATAACATCGTCAAGACTTTCTACACCTGGAGGAATGTTGCGGAGAGAACTGAAAAAGTATGTCACATGTTAAGAGATGGGTTTGTGAAGGTTGTGTCTTAATTCTTGCTTAATGGTTCATGTACACATTTGCTGCTTCTTACATAAGTTTACCATTTCTGCTTTATTGCTTAAGTTTATGAAGTCTTCCAAATGAAAAGAAATGAACTCTGTGTTACCTTTTGTAGATGCTAGGCTAAGTTTCTTTTTCCTTTTGTTTTTTTTTTTTTTGGTCTTTTGTCTTTTTTAGGGCTGTACCTGCGGCATATGGAGGTTCCCAGGCTAGGGGTCGAACCTGAGCTACAGCTGGCGGCCTACACCACAGCCACAGTAATGTAGGCTCCGAGCCGCGTCTGCGACCTACACCACAGCTCATGGCAATGCCAGATCGTTAACCCACTGAGCAAGGCCACAGGTCGAACCCGTGTCCTCATGGAGACTAGTCGGATTTGTTAACCACTGAGCTACAACAGGAACTCTTAGCTAAGTTTCTAGTCAAATTGTTGCTTTTGAAATGTGAAAATAGCAATGATGCATGATCTAGACTTTTCATTAAGTTGGGCATACAGAAGTTACAAAGGTTTCTAGAAGTCCCAAGAATTAGAGGCAACGCTAATATTAAAACCTGCATTTTCTTGAGAGTGTTTATAATTCTAAAGCATATAGGTCTATTAGAAAATACATGGTTTCATTTAACCTGATTTTGGCAACTTTATAACTTGTAGATATTTAATTTAGGCTACTTCTTAAAACTTGTGTCACTTCTGCTAGCTGCTGTGATTTTCTACAGGAACGGGGTTTTTGCATCTTTGGGCTGATTGAGCACATAAGTTCTCGGTAAAGAAGTTAACAATTCAGAATGCACATGACAAATGTTGGAAAATAGGATGGCAAATAAAAAGCAGCAATAGAGAATTTCCAAAAGGACAGGAGTAGAAAATAGGATAATGCCTGTAGGTGGGAAATGTCTCCATATTTCGGGGTCGGGACTTGGCAATTTTGTTCTTGGTCCAGGTTCCTTTGTCACTTCATCTGCCTCCTGCCTCTTACCACCGCATAACAGGCTGGATGGGAGCACTTAGGCTTCTTGGTATATAGAAATTGCGAACCCAAAAGAAAGCCTGTTGGGTTCATGCTTTATTCTCTCATTGTATTCAGTTGAGCAGCTCGTTTGGGGCCCAGAGTTAGAGAGAGAGGTGGAGCTGAGTAAGCAGAAAGGGTTTCTTATTTGGTTTCAATTGTAAATTCCCATATATATGGTGAGCCCGTATTTGAATGTCAGTGCAATAAGCTCTTTATCTCTAAAACTGTCATATACAGTACACTTTTCATTGAAACATATTTACAATAATAGTTTTGCCTGAAATATATCTTGAGGTACTTTCCAGAAGTTTTGCAGTGGCTCCACCCATATGAAACAGCTCCATTTCCTTGTTTTCCTTTGGAATTTGGGGTGGCACACCATTTATCTCCTGGGACCACGTGTCAGAATGGGCTTGGGAGCCTTTTCAGACCCTCTTCATTTCATTTTCCTGTCTTCCCGCCTCCCCAGCGACTCCTGGATTCTAACAGGACCCTTTAGGAGCAGTGGTGGGCTTTGGGCAGAGTTGTTGGGGATATTTGGTTGGACAGGTGTTTTGATTGAAACCCACCCTGATTGAGAACCACGGCTCTGTAAGTAGTGACTTCACCTTGATTGACATCTTGTAAACTTCAGAAGTCTCAGCTGTTGTGGATAGTAAGTTCAGGGGTAGGAGTGCCCAATGTGGCTCAGCCGGTAATGAATATGACTAGTATCCATGAGGTTGCGGGTTCGATCTCTGGCCCCGCTAAGTGAGTTAGGGATCTGGTGTTGCCGTGAGCTGTGGTGTAGGTTGCAAATGCAGCTCGGATCCTGGGTGGCTGTGGCGTAGGCCAGCAGCTGCAGCTTCGATTCAACCCCTAGCCTGGGAACTTCCGTATGCTACAGGTGCGGCCCTCAAAAAAAATAAGTTGTAGGGCAAGAACAGTGGTGACCATTTGTCAGCCTATGTTAGGGGATCGAATTAGGGTATTTTTCAAAAACCACATGTTTTCTTTTAGTTATGATTAAAGTTATTGTAAAACATCTGTATTGTTTTCAGTTTTACACTCTGGCGATTTTATAATATACATTCAGAAAAAAGTTAATCCTTGTTTGTAACGGACTGTCATCCCTGTTCCCCTCATAGTAGTTAATTGTTATTTTGTCACTTGAGGTCATAATACAATTGACCTAGAAGTAAATGTGGACACAGAGGTAGGTGAGTTTGTAGTTGCTCCATAATTTTACCAAATCCATGTGGGACATTTGATTCTCTTTCACCTTCTTGGTTTAACTGTGCTGTTTAGAAAATTGATCAAGAAATTAAATCAACGTTTGTGCTGTAAACATACTATTTCAGTTTTAATTCGCCAGTCTCAGCTTAAGCTTGACATCATTGTGATTGAAATGTATTCTGCATGTCCAGGGGATAGAGGAGCTGGATGGGAACAGCCTGTACCTTTTCAGAGGCCATTGACCTGGGGAACTTGCTCATTGTAACTTTCTTGAGCTCAAAGGGAGATGGTTTACAGGTGATACGTGAGAATGAGTACAAGTGCTGCCCAAGTGGAGGGTTTTTTTTTGTTTTTGGTTTTTTTTGGCACTTGTCATTTTAGGGCCGCACCCGTGGCATATGGAGGTTCCCAGGCTAGGGGTCTAATCGGAGCTGTTGCTGCCAGCCTACACCACAGCCACAGCAACGCCAGATCTGAGCCACATCTGCAACCTACACCACAGCTCACGGCAATGCCAGATCGTTAACCCACTGAGTGATGCCAGGGATCGAACCCGCAACCTCATGGTTTCTAGTCGGATTAGTTAACCACTGCGCCACGATGGGAACTCCCCCGAATGGAGTTTAAAAACATTCACACTGGCCCATGTCATGTGCTTGAAATAAGTATGTTCCAAGAGCTTTATTTTTTCACTGTTTCAGAGTTCAGCGCTTAGCAGTACTTTAAAAAAGCAGGCCGCCTACTACCAGTTCTCAGCAATAAACTTTATTTTGTTTGCCGGTGTTTGACCTATAGCATCTACCAAAATTGCTCCCATCTCTTTCCCCTCCTTTTATTTGGAATCCCTGAAATGTTTCTCAATATTCTCCCCCTCTGTGCTCAGCAGCACAGGTTCCCGAGGCTGTGGAAAGAGGAGCCTCTCTGTACCCGGGAGCGCGCTAGGTTGGGACTCTGTGATGGTAGTTGATGTCTACCGGAGGGCAGTGAGGCCTCTCTGAGTCACAGGGTCTGCGAGGGCCAGTCCTTCAGGGAGTCACTGCTGAATGGAGTAGAGCCTGCACAGAGGGGACCTGCAAAGCCATTCCAACTTCTCAAGACTTTGGAATTCTTGTAATTGGTTAAATATGGACGGGGCTCCCCCAGGGACAGGAGCCGTGGTGTATTCATCGTAGATTCACCAGTATATCACACGGTGTCTACCCCAGCCCCCCCAGTGTTTTGTCCAGAATAGGCGCTCGTTAGTGTTAAATCAAATGACAGTTCTTAGTGTAACCGGTTTCATTAATCACATCATTACTGTCACAACAAGAGCGAAATGTCAGCGCCTTTTGTTTCCATCTCTAAAGCACTCTTGGTCCGTGTAGGTCCTGGCTTCCTGTGGCTCAGAGCGTTCATTCTCGGCCTCTCTCCCGCCAGGTGTATGACCGCGTGGCAGGAGAGGCTGTGCTGCCGATGGACGAGCGACTGGACAGGCTCATCTCTCGCTGTGGCCCTGTGACAGGCTACATTTTTGCTTTGTTGGCTGTATTCAACTTTCTCTTCCTCGTTTTCCTGAGATGGATGATCCCAGATTCTATAATCGATGTTGCAGTAGATGCCACGGGGCCAAAGGGTGCCTGGACTCATCAATATCCTTCCCGTGAAAAGGGGGACGAGAATACTGAGGAGTCTGAAACCAGATAGAAGAAAGCCCGGATTGCGAGGATTTAAACACTTGTAACAGTTCTATTAAGACTGTTGATAACCGTGCTTTTTTTTTTTTTTAAAGTTAATTTAGTAAGTTATGCTACCTCTATATCATTCAATATTTTATTTTGAGGATAGAGAAACACTTATGCGATTCCTGAGTGTAGAAACTCCTTGCACTTATTTAAAATTTAAGAGAGAACCTTGAAGCCACTCAGGTATGCAATTTTTCGGACTACTGAAATCCCTCTAGCAGAGATGTTTTAACATTATATTTTGGGAGCTTTGGGTGCTGAAGGGCCAAACGTTTTCTGGGCATTTTTTGGCCAATTTTAAATGTTCTACCGTTAGACATTCACCAGATGTTTACAAGTTTTCTTTAGGGAAGTACAACAACTAGATGAACTATTTTAAGTCACATTCATACTGCATTTATTAGACATTTAAGTCGTAGTCTTTAAACATTTAATGGGTACACTCAGTAAGTGTTCCATATAAATCAGCAGGTTTCTTGAGTAAAGTCGTCCGTCGGCTACCAGCATGTTTTAAGCACCTACGACGTGTAGAACGTTGAACTAGACACTGCGTGTTAAGGGCCAGGGGTGCGTTCGTTCCTTATCACTCAAGTGACTCACTTGGTAGTCAGAGTTGATGTGAAAGGGAAAGCTGCCCACCACGCCAGAAATGCTCATGCTCTTAATGCCAGAAGGAAAGTTGCCGGCATATGCCGAGTTCTCCTCTGATCCTGTTGAACGCATTCTCCTAGGTACAGCCTTCGTCTTCAGTTGTGTGTATGAAAATACTTCCTGCTTTTTAAATACTAGGGACCGATATCACTGTTGATGATAGTGCAGAGAAGCCGTCCATGTCTCTCGGTGCGTACTTTAGTCCTCTGTCAATGCCTTCGTGTTTTCCGAGCAGAATGTACGAGGTGTGCCATCTCAAAATCAGCTGCTACCCTGTACTTTTGATAGAAGTCACTTCTCTTCACTTGTGGCCTAGCTGATGTCTGATAAGTATTGTCAGTGTGCAGAAGTCTTAACCCCAGAATGTTTTGTTTGTAACCAGTTGAGTCTGAAAATTATAGGAACACAGTCTCTTTGTGGATGGATGTTGTTAACTGTAATTGTTGTTGCCCAGAGCCATGGGTTGTTAAAACCCCAAATTATCCACATGGTGTGTCTTATTAATTCTTTGAACTCCTTAGAGTAAGTTTTTTGTGATAAAGGACTGTGAAATCACAAGAATGAGGCACTGTGGGTGCACTGGTTAGATGCTGGCAGTATTGCGATTCTTTTTTTCTTTTTTTCAATGACAACATTCACAAAACTTCTTTTAAAAAAAGTATCTTAACACACCTCTGTCATTGCCACTGATACATGAGAAATATATTTGTGTTTTATACTAGAACACAAATGCAAGAGCGCAGTTTTTAAAATCTAGAAGTTAAGGTTCTTTTGTTAAAGAAAAACAGACTGACCCAAACCATTCAATCTTATTGGGATTTTTGTGCATAGAAACTGACCTACATAAATCTGAAATAAACAGTGCCAATATTCGTGACAAAGCAAGAAACTGTAACATTTGGTTTTATTTTTTCTGTTCAGCAGTTTTTGAAGACATACTGCTGTTTTCCTTATAGTTTTGTTTCTTAGGTTTTTTTTTTTTCCAAAATTGTCACTTAATTATTATATTGCCATTTATTTCAGCTGGAAATAGGATTTAAAGTTCTTGCATGAAAAGTATGTAGTTTGCATTTTTCCTTTTTTTTTAAATAAATGAAAGTAAACTTGCTTGTTTTAGTAAATTTTAATTTTCAGGCTTCCTGAATAGTTTAATTGTAACTGTCAGTGTTGCACTGGTCAATATGTGGAAACATATTGTTCTGCCCTGCTACTTAACATTTATTTGAAAGTGAACTTGCAGTGATGAGGAATTTATGAAAAATATATTGTATTTCTTTTGATGTTACAAAAAATAGCACATGTAAAACTGATTTATGAAAACATGCTACGTGTCCAAAAATAAAGACCACAATGACATTTTGACAATTTTCTGAGTTTGTCTCATTTGAGGAACAGAATACTATTTACTAGCTGAGCAACATTCCTCCTACCCCTTAACTCTCATGCTTTTTTTTTTCTTAGTGCAATTTGATGTTTTGCTTGGTCTGTTAGTGAAACAGGAAATATCCTTCAGTTGATGAATTACTCTGTCATCTTCCTAGAATCTTCTCTCTTTTACTCATGGAATAGCAAGTTCAATTGTGCCTTTGTTTCCTGATCCAAACAAGCCCTTGTTTTTCCCTGCACTAGAGTTACTGGGTGAGACAAATGAATACATCTGTGAACTATTATGTATGTGAGCTACATAATTATACTCTATATCTCGCGAGCTATGCTAAGATAAATTTGAATTTTAACTTGGTTAACAGAAGCCTAGCATATGGTCAGGCCTCCCAAGATGGCTGTTCTCTTGCTCTCTGTACATCCCCTGCTCAACAGGTGCCTGCTTCACCTACACCCTACTCACATGACATACCTTCTCTCTTAATCATTGAGCCTAATCTGTAAATGCCTTCATACTTGCCCCCCAGCCCCAGCTAGTGATTGTTTTAATCTCTAGATCAGAACATCTCTATCCTGATAGCTTATCAAAGGAGCGGTGAGGGGCGGCACGCCCCTCTGCTGGTTTCCCTGGTAACTGACCAGCCTACCTGACGTCAGTTCCCCCTATAATTGGTAATCGGCCCCTTCCTCCAGGGCTGAAGACTCCTGCCATGTCCTGCCATCCCACCACCTGCTGGCTGCCGCACGCAGTGGGGTGTCGCTCCAGGACCTTGCTTCGGATGTGTAAGTTCCCCCATCTATTAAACCACTCATGCCTCTCTGTCTCCCAGTTCTTGGGCCTTGAGGCCTGCGAGGTGTAGCCCAACACCCAGCCTATCCCACCGGCTTCGTAGGAGGCAGTGGAGAGCAGTCACCTACATTGATAGATTCTGATTTAGCTTACAGCAAAACTTATTTTTGCCTGAGTCCAGGATATCACAGTTCTATGTTTACTTTTGTGAAGTATTTTTTAAAGGCCGTTTTCTCCTCCTCTGCCTTCCCAAAAGAATATGGCTGAATGTTAAACTGTCTCATCTTGGGGCTGGCTTTTTTAAAATACGAAATTCTGAAAATTAAAAGTTCTGTGTACAGGTTTTGATTCGTATGGAGCGGTATTTGGGGAGTTGCTTTTCCTTTATCCTTTATACTTAGGCTGTGGCTCAGTGATTCTCAACTGAATGTGGCCCTGGTGGCTTTGCCCGCTAGGGGAGAGCTGGCAATGCCTGGGGGCACTTTGGTTGTTCCCACTGGCTAGGAGTGGGGCATTCACGTCAAATGCTTATAGATCAGAGATGCTGCTAAATTTCCTACAGTTCTTTTGGCCTGCCTCTCAAAGAATTACCTGGCTCACAATGTTAGTAGTGCTGAGCTGGGAAACCCCGTTGGTTTCGTTTTACCGTATGATTTACCGTGAGTTAACGGCTTCCGTCAGTAGCCTTTTACGCCCATCTTAGATGGAATGCCCACACATAGTGAAGATGGGCTCCCAGAAATAGTACAAAAGCTTTTCTGGTATGTAAAACAGAAAAAAAGTACAGCCACCTTTTAAGTGAAAATTAAGGCCAAAACAAGATTGAATAACATTATATAATGCTGTCGCTATCAGTAGGCTGACATGAGCAAATACGTGATCAGCTTCTTAGGGAATGGTTAGTTGAAAGAGCTAAAATGGTTGTGTTCAGTTGACATACATCGGCACTCTACCAGGTAATCTTAGCTTGATAAACCTTGTTTGTTAATATCTTTTCTTGAGAGTGGAAACGGCACAAGCTCGAAGAATGGGAACACTGAAATGGGTACGTTGTATGTTGTGAGTCAAGGGTGTATTCTGATGCCTCCCCTTTTTAACAGTATAGGGAGATGTTTTTTAATTAGGTAGTCATTCCAGTTTGCCTCAGTGCAAGGAGAAACTCGCATATTTTTGCGGAAAGCATATATTAAATAAGATTTATTTCATCGTCTCCTCAAATTTTATTTTGGCTTTGCCTTTCCAATAGGTTGTAGACATTTAGAAAATCGAATATAGCCAAGAATGAAGAAAGAGAGCTAGATTTTCCTCTTCTGTTTTTCCCAGGTGAGGAAAATTAAAAACAAATCAATGTTACTGGCATTGGCCAGCTGATGCCTATTGAAGAGTCAGGGTTACAAGAAAATACTGTCTAGCAAGGGAAGGTACAGATTCGTAGAATCTTTGGGTGCTTCGCCCAGAACCTAGGGCACTTTCATCCATTTCATTCTAAGTCCTCCAAGATGGAGAGTAGCCCACATTTTCCAGAAAGAGGCACCACCTTTACTGACAACGGGAAGTAAAAGATCAGGAATGTTTCGGGGGACTTCGTCGTGGATGAAAACTATCACAGCAAGTGGTCTGATGCTTCCAGCCTGCAGAGGCAGCTGAGATGGGCTCGTTATTAAATACTGCCTGAGAGTAAATAGTCTCTTAACTGGTCGTGTTTTAGATTTGGGCTTTATCTCTCATAAACCTCAGAATGAAGAGAAAAATGCAGTGTTCCAGGGGCTCGTGCTTCCAAGAGCACAGGATATATTTGCACTTCTTTGCATGAACTTCAAATAACTTTCTTCGTCCCCGTGGGGTCTGAGAGGTTTGTTTGATCTTTCCAATCCTGCCTTCCAACGTAATGTAGCAAGAACTGGGATTTAGGAGTAAAAATGTTTTGGACAAACTTTTGTTTGTTAAACCGCGCTGAGGAATGTAGGTCTAGAACTGTTGGGTGTTTCTGGTTAGAAGGCAGTTTCCTTACTTCATTTCACGTTGCCGTGAATGTCAGTGCAAGCAGATCCCAGTTAGCTGAGAATCTAGAAACTGAGTTCTCTGTAACAGGAGCACGGAGAGCTCACAGGTTTAAAATAGATGTCATATGATACCAATTACAACTCGGTGAAATTGTGCAGTCCCCAGAACCTATACAGAGTGGAAGGCAAAATGGAGGACTCTCCTGTTGCCTATGGCTTTCCAAACATTTTTATTACGATGTTTGCTACTTTTTTCTTCTTCAAGCTTTTAATTAAAGTTTTCCTGGCACTCCTAACCCATTTCTATATCGTCAAAGGAAATAGAAAAGAAGCGGCTAGGATAGCGGAAGAGATCTATGGTGAAATTTCAGGTAAACATACATGACTTTGTTCCTAGTCCTTTAAAAGAATGCTCCTAGATAATTCATATGAATGATATTTCTGGAAGGCAGGTTTTATTTCTGCTTTGGCTTTGAGTGGGCAGTTTTTCAAAGATTCTTATTTCAAGTAGCAAGTGGTGTTGACTGCACCAATTTGTGAAGGATTTTCAGCTTTATTTTCTGCAAGGTAGTAGTTCCATTAGCAGTTACTATTTCAGAAGTAAATAGTGTCGTGGCTTTCTAAGAGTATTTTGAAAAAAACCTCATCTCTACTAACAAAGGAATTACTTTGTGGAATTATCCTCTTTAATATTTTTAATCATGTTAACAATGCATTCTAACAAGACTGTTGCCCTGGGAAATGGAACGGCCAATAAATTTGATGTAAAGCAGTGATATATATATATATATATATATATATATATATATATATATATAGTTGTGCCGTCATTTGCAGCTCAAGTTCTTTAGCCACTTGTCACCATCAGGTAAACCCTATACTGAGTCCATTTATATGCAGCACCTTGCAAAGCACTGCAAACAAAGGTTACTGTAAGATGAAATGCCAACCTTTGGGCAAAACCTTTTCATATCCCCTGCTTTGTAGGATTTAGTCTCCATTTCTTTCAAGAAATGATTCACCTTAATTGCAGGGAGACGCTACAAAAGTAGATGAATCAGATTTGCTCGGTCCTGCTGGGACAGCCACTTGCTGGAGGAGTGTATTCACGGAGTTCCCAATTTCCCCATGTATTTTTAGTGTTCGTAGAGGTTCCAGGATTACCTCATTCTTTATCTAGTATCCATCTCACCTTGCATCCTGGACTCTCTTTCAAAATAGCCTTACGTTGTGTGATCCCAATGCACTACACAACTTAAAGGGCACTAGGCAAGAGTAGCCTTATCCGAAGAGATAAGACCTCCAAAGACAAAGCATCAGGATGCTTCAGTTAATGGGGGAACATGAGAAGAATCTCGAAGTTTCGGGAAATACCAGAAGGCCCGGAGTGTGGAAAGAGATTTCTTTTGGGGATTATATTTGTCACACGTTTCAGGGAGGTATGTGGCTTTTAGACTTGGTTTGTGAAAAAAGAAAAGTTAACTTTAATTTTCCAATGAAGCATAATCTGAAAAGCAGTTTTCTAATTTCAGTTGTAAATCCGAGCAGGGGCTTTCTCGAAGTTTCACACAGTCTTGAGGTGATACATCATCCTCCTGGTTTAAATTAGGAAAAGTCCGACAGCTGGTATCAGCCAGAACGAGGTAAAAACGTTGCCTCCGGGTACTTGTGTGCGTTATTTTTTGCCTTTGTGGCCATTAATAAGTACCCTCTTAAGAGAGTTTTATCACAGTCAAAACCTGGAGCCATAGTACAAATCCCATAAATAGAGCTCACTTATTCTTTAGCTCAAATACCTTTACTTGTTGAAGCTCCTAGGATAATATTCATTTAATTTGCAAGTGGCATGGTGTTATAAAAGTCAAAAACGTGTTTTTCGGTGATCGCTCATGAGAGGCAGTGGAATGAATAGTGCCTGTTCATTTCTCGGTTTAATTTCCTTCCTATGTGCATGGGTATGTGTGTGAGGATGGGTGTGTTGGATGTATCTGCCCCACTCGCACACGCACACACATATATAATGAGTAAATATCCAGATGTAAATAAGGCTCTCTATAATTAGGCAGTGCCATGCCAGAGTAGAGGTTTTTTTTTTTTTAAACGATCCCAACAGCGTTTTTGCTTTTGACACTGTTAACAGTCAGATTTATATACATTTAAAGCTAGACGTATTAAAAAACAAGGACAAAATTTTGTCCAAGTGTTCGACTCAAACCGGAAATGACCTTTGCTGCTCGTTGGCCAGACAAATGTTTGCTGGGAAAACATGTGACATGTAATCAGTAAGTCAGCTAATTGACTGACTAAAGTCTCGGCCCAAGGTTATCTTCCTTGATTCCACTAGCATATTATGTTCCTGTAAACTCTGGTCTGTGCTGTCAAAAACAAGGGAAGGCTGTAAAAAGCTCAGCCAGGGCAGGGTTTGGCCTGTCATGGGTCCAGGCACTTTTCTTTTGGAAGCTGCACCTAGCATCACATTCCTCATTAAATAAATACCTGGTTTTTTTTTGTTTTTTGGCGGTAACGTTTTTGGGGAAGTTTGTTGTTGATATTCTGGAATACATCATTCGATACTTTCTTCGTGGCTTAAACTTTCACATTTGTAGATAACTCATCAGAATGGAGTTAAGCTATGGTTGCTTGGTTGTTAGTTTTTTCAGGCCTCTTTATTATTTGTCAGTAATCTGTATGTATTACATATAAATTTTAAGTGTGAAACATTGTCATTGGCCCTTGGTATTTTTACATCCAGAGCACCAGATGGATCACCAGCTCCTACCTTGAGCCCATAGATATTTCTGTAAACTCTTTCTCTCTCTCAATCTCCTCCTTTCTCTCTCCCTTTCCCGAGAGACGTGGTGCATGATTTTTCAACCCTTGTTAATGTGGCCAGAACTGAAGCTATATTTAGTACAGTGACTTGGTCATCAAACTTGATAAAAATAAAGTGTAGATACAGGTTGATAATCTGTTATTCTCAACCCTTGGGCCAGACATGTTTCAGGATTCAGGAGTTTGGGGGATACCAAAAAGACGGTGCAGGGTATACACTGCTTATTACACAGCACTTCCAGCCAGACCCGCCTCCCGTTAATCAAATGTTTTGATATTTCTATAGTGAAAATAGCAATACTCACAGGGAGTGAAAAATACAAATTAAAAATGATAATTGCTAAATCTGAGTCCTGACCATGTTTTGCAGTCAAAGGAGCTTGTCTCTGACTTGTAGGGTGGGGGAAACTTGGTTTTCAGAATTTGGGAAATTTTACAGTTGCAGATAAGAGATGGTGGAATTAATTGTGTTCTTTAAAAAATTTGTTCCAAGTGTTTGGTCTAAAATCAGTTGTCCTTGTTTTGCTAAATTCAAAGGACTGACCTTGATTTGACGGCCCCACCTCTGCCTGACTCATTCTGACTCCTTTTTTGTATCCTTCCCATGTCAGCAGCTTTCCCCTGCCTTTGGTCCATTCTTGCCTGGTCCTCTGCCTGGCCTTGTTCTGTGTTGCTACTTGTCTCCTCAAGCCTGGGCCCCTCCACCCTCTGAGTGGTTAAATGTCACAGGTGCCTGCCGGCTTGCCAAGTGGGAACATCCAGCCCTCAGCAGGGGCTTTGCCACCCAGTATGTCATCTTCTGCTCAGCTCTGCTGCTCCTAATAGGTTCAAAGGAAGTTTCATCCTAACATACTACGAAAAATGTTAATTGATCATAGTTCATCTCCTGGCCAGAGCCAAATGTTCTAGAGAGCATGGACCTTAACTCAGTTTTGTCATAATATTTTAGATGTCTCAGGAAATTCCTTCCTTTCTTTCTTTCTTTCTTTCTTTCTTTCTTTCTTTCTTTCTTTCTTTCTTTCTTCTCACAGACAGTGCTGGATCCTTAACCCGTTAGTAGGAACTCTCTGAGGAAATTGCTTGTATTTTTTTTCCAATTACCTTTGTTTTACTTAAAATATTAATTAGGCTCTTGCCTATATTTTAATTCAAATTCAAAATTCCTTTTGACTTTTTTGATAAATTCTATAGGAGAAGATACTCCTCCATAGGGTTTTGGCACTTGAATAAAGAGAATAAATGTTGTTCCATGGGCACTAGAGATGATAAGCGGTTAGCCAGAGTTGTTTTGTTTTGTTTTTAATCATAAACCAGTCATCTCAAATACTGGTTGGAATTAGGAAGGGTAAACATTGCAAAAAAAATTAAAAATAATAATTGATTTTGATCTTGAATACTTGAAACTCAGACAGCCGTATTCCATCTGAACCCATTTTGTTATTGAAATGGGTTGCCGAAGCTTCTTTGGTTGTTGAAGCTGTCATGAAATGGTTATTCAGAGAGCCTGAGAACTGAAGATATAAATCACATTCTGAGAAAAAGTCAAAGAGGGGAATGAAAAAGTACTTGAACATTTTCCATACACCTCATCAGGAACAAGTAAACATATTTGTAGAGTAAACTATCTTCAAAATGTGCCTGCAGCCCTGTGACACGGGCCGGCTGCCAAGTAACTAAAAATAGACTGCCTTAGAAGCGAATGATTGATTCCTACTTCGCGTTCATTTGTTTGGATAGCTTTGATGCATATTTCCTGAAAGGGATGGAAAAACTCCCTAGCTGCCAAATAACTTTTATCCTCAATTTCTCACAGTTAGCTCCAATTTGCAAAACAGGAATGATCAGGGCAAAAGCCGGCGCGTGGGGAATAAGAGAAAGAGGCGAGCCCACCGTGGCCGAGTTTCTGGAAAAGCGTTTTGCGTGAAAAACCCGTCGAGGTCCTTTGGAGCAAGTGCTGGAGAACAGCACTGGAAAGCTGACTTCCTTGAGAGTGCCTCCGCTTCCACTTGGGAAACCAAAACGATTTCCACCTTTAAGGCGGTCCAATCGATTCACTTCCTGTCGTTCAGAGAGAGAAAGGAGACAGAGCAAATCATCCCCCACAAGTAAATGAACCACAAGGAGAGGCAGGATGGAAAACCCAGAAGGTCTTAAAACCCGAACGGGGTGCCTTCTCCACTCTCACTGGGCAGAAGTGAGGTCTGATGTGGGGTAATGGTTGTGCCATTGGAGCGTCTGGGTTCAGGGAGCCAGGCTCTTCCCTCCTGTCTTGAAAGCCAAGGGATGGAGGGTTCAGGAGGGAGCGCGTTTCAAGGGGCGGAGCCTGGGTCGGTTTAGGCGACAACCTTGTGCTCCTCAAATAGGGGGAAGAGAAGCCCAGGACCGCCCACATTCCCTCTTCTTCCGGGATCGTGGATTAGGGATTGCAGTTCCTGGGTAGGAAGATAGCCTACAGGCATCCCGAGCCTGGGGTGGGAGTCCAGGAGCATCACATGATGCTGCGTCCGTGGGGGACACACCGAGAGATGGCCAAGCGCCAGTGTAGAGGAAGGGAGCCTGGGGGTGTCACCCCCCCACACACACGCCCCCACCCCTGTGGGGACCGGGAGTGAGTCCTGCCCCTGAGGCCAAGCAGGCATTTGGCTGGGGAGCTTCTCCCTGCCCCACGGGCCCCGGAGGAGCTGGCACCTCCAGAAGGAAGTGGGGGAGCCTGTGTGAGAACACACTGCCCTTCCTCTGCCAACTCCTTGGGCGGGACAGAGGGCCATCCGCTGCCCTGAGAGTGGGCAGAGGAGCCGAGATGACAGTTTGAAAGGGGACTGCCCAGCAGACAGGCGCTTTTTAAACCTCTCTCTATCGAAGTATGCTGTAAATACAGGTAAGTGCCAAGAGCCAGGGGAATTTTCACAGTTGGGCACCAGCTCCCAGGAGCAAGACCCTGTCTGTTACCAGCATGGCCCCCGCCACAGCCAGCTCTAGCCAAACCCTGGTGCTTCTGGCTCCTGACACCCATGGTGAGTTTGGCCCCTTTGGAACTTTCTGGAGAGGGCGTCAGAGGGCACATCCTCCTTTGTGTCTGGCTGCCCCTGATGGCATTAGGTTCGAGAGATCCAGCTGAGTGTACCCAGTGGGTCTTAGGGCGCTGATGGGTGGCAGAAAGTTACTAGCAATAGATGCAATTGTGGTTAAGGTGCTTGTTTTCCAGCAGGAGATGGGACACCGCAGCCCACTTGGGGACAAGTTTGGGGGAGAAAAAAGCCATTCTAAGGTAGTAATAGCAAGTTGCCACCTAAGTCTTGGTTTTATTTGGGCAGCAAGGACTTAGGGCACCTTGAGGTGAGCTGGGTTGGCCAGCTATTTTTAGGACGAGAGAATAACTAGGTCACGGCTGTGGCTTTGTGGCTTCCCCGGGTCAGGGTGCCAAGCTGCCCTTCTTGGGGGCAAGAGCGTCCTGGCCACCCCAGTGCTGGTGTCCATCCATCTCCAAGAGCCAGGCGGCCGGAGGGCAATGTGTATAATGCACGCCTCACTCTGAATGAGATGAAGATGTATTCCAAAGAAACCAAGGCCGACTCTGGAGGATTCTGTGCCTTCTCATGATTCCTAGCTTATGCAAATTATAAATGTCCAAGGAGATTTAAAAATACTCCATTCATCAACTTTTAACTGACTGCAGAACAAGTGGAGACACACACGCACATGGTATGTTTTCAGATGAAAACGTTTCTCTTATGTTAAGTAGCGTTCTTCATAACTGAAGCATGCAATCACCAGTGATTACAGATATTGATAGATCATATTTTTATTGGGGAACTAAAGCGATACAAAGAATTCCCATGTTTCTCTGCCCAGAGACTCCATTCGTGTTTACCCAGCTGTCCGATTAATAACCTCGATGGCAAGTGGATTCCATCCAGGCGCACATACTACCTTTAGATGCTGTGTCTCGTCGGCCTCCTTCAACCTGTTCCTCGGTCCTTACTTGAGCTGGTTACAAGCCAGTCACTCTGGAGAGTGTCCCCCAGTCTGAGTCGGTTCGCGGTGTCCTCATCACTAGGTTCAGGCCATGCATTTCGAGCAGGAACCTCCCGAGTGACCCTGTGTTCGTTGCATTGTATTCCCTCCCGCGGGGTGTGAGGCTGCTCACGGATTTCCACAGGGTGGCACACTGGACCGACCGAGTCCGTCACGTCCGAGCTTAACTCTGATCCCCGGGGGGGGTCAGGTGGTGCCTGCGATTTTGTGCCACTGCAAAATGACCCCTGTTCCCTTTATAGCTATGTCATTACTTTGTGGGGAGATCATTTGAGGCAGATTCTATTATCTCTATGGGCCTAAATTGGTGTTCTATGAGGAAGTGCTTTCTCTTCTCCCCATTTATACCTTCGTTTATATCAGTGAGGCCTTTATAAGTTCCTATTTCATTTGCTAGGATAGGATCATTATTCATTTTGATGCTCAAATCGTCCCGTATTTGGCCAGTGAAAGCCTCTTCAAGCCAGCATCTGTCCTTTTGGATATTTCTCCTCATTCACTGAGCACTCCCTGACTCTCTGGCAAGATGTTTGGGGCCTGTCTTGTATTTTTTCTGGTCCAGACTTGGAATCAGCCATTTCTCCAAGCATCCCTGGTTTAGGTTTTCTCAGTATGCAGTGCTATTCTATTTCTCCAGATCTATCTATCTATCTATCTATCTATCTATCAGATATGCAGAGAGATGGAGAACCAGACAGGTCACCAGTTCCCACCTTCAGTCCTTAGATATTTCTGTAGGCACCATCTTCCCATCTACACACATACCTTGAAAATCATATTTTCATACCAGTTGCTCCCATTTCAATCAAGCCCTGTAGAGTTCAGTCTGGTTTTCTCCCTTTTCATAACCCAATGGGTTAGAGAAGATAAAGATTGAATTCCCCTGTAAGAGGAAGGCTTATGGTAATGTTTCTAGTCCTGGTTCTTACCCATTGGAAAAGGTCAGTCTCTTCTTGAGGACGAACGATTTCAAGTTCACATAATCTTAGGTGGGACTGTTTTTGTCAAGGTTGCAGGTATGGGAAAGCCTGAATTCTTAGCACCATCAGGATCACCTAGAAAAGGGTGATAAGATGGGTATACCCAGACCGTATGATATGCTGCTCAGTGCATGAAGGCACAGTTAGAATTCGAAGACTGTGCAAATACTGTGAATTGGTATAGGTTTTCTTCCCAAATGATTGCCCTTTGGTAAGTTTAATACAAGTTTACTTCTCAGGTGCACATTTATGCAGGCAATTCCAAGAAAAATGCATTTTGTAAGGCAGTTGTGAGGCTGTTCCTTAGAGCGCCAGCCTGCCATGTGTACTTATTAATCGTAAAATATCTTGGCGTACTTGCTCAGCCTACTTAGAGACCTCCACCTTACAGATCAGGAAGTGGAAGTGCAAATGACTTTGGTAACTTGCCCATTTTGGCAGAGAAAGTGGCTGAGGCGGGACTTGAACCCAGGCAATACGGCTCCCCTGGTCCCATGCTTAGCCAGCATTTCCAACTGCCCACCAAAAAGTTTTGGGGGATGATGTCGTCTGAAAGACAACACTGTGCCTAGGGAGGGGGGAGGCAGGGGCAAAGAAGAAAGCAGAGAAGTTCACGGACCAGCTTTGCCCTTCATTTTGCCTCTTTGCAGTTATGGGATTCAATCCCTCGGCACTGTTTATTTGAACCAAGTAATTGTATTGCTTATGACAAGTGCCAACCAAAGCCAGAAAGATGGCCTGGGCTTCCTCTCCACACACAGCGCCACACCAGTGGACAGTAGCCTCACTGACTTATCACCCTGAGAGTGGCCACTAAGAGAACCTGCTGTGTGGGGCAGGCGCCCCTCCCCTTCCCCAGAACTCCTCTCCCAGGGGGTGGGCACATGAACCAGCTGTAGGAAGAAGCCTTCCAGACCTTGACTCTGAGCTTGATGTGTGTTTCAGATTGCTGGGCCGATCGCTCTCCACTTCATGAGGCTGCAGCTCAGGGGCGCCTGCTGGCCCTTAAGACCTTAATTGCACAGGTAAGTAAACTCAAGACTTGATCCTCTGTGCTTCTGCTATAATCCAGGGTCGTTCTCTGTTAGCTTTGACGGTAGCCGAGGTCTGGCTGGCCCCATCTGGGTTCCAGCACCTTCTAGGTGGACGCATCCTCTCCCAACTCACTGTTCGTTCCTCCGGCCTCTGCTCTCTTGGGGACCTGGCTGGTTTTCTGCCCAATTCCATCCTTTCCCTTCAGGGTCTTCCTTTGCTTCCTAAAAAGTTTCCCTGTGAGGCTGATGGGGGGGGGTGCCCTCTAATCCGCGTTGCATGAACTCACTTAGATTTCCCCAGTATTCCGTCAGCAGCCATGAAGTTGCATTGGTCAGCTACTGCTCTGTAACAAACCACCTCAGAATGTAGTGGCTGAAGAAAACACACAGCTTCTCGTGGGATCTGTGGGCCAAGGAGCAGCTTAGCTGGTGGTTCTGGTTCCAGATCTCGTGCAGACTGCAAAGTATCAGCCAGGGGTTGCAGCCGGCCTCCCAGCTTGATGCGGGTGGGGAACGTCACTCATGAGGCGGTCGGCCACTGGCTTCAGCGCCTCGCCACGGGGCTCCATCACGAGAGGGTCACTGGCTTCCGCCTTGGAGAGCACGAGAGCAGGCCCAAGTCTCAGTATATGACCTCATCTCCAGAGTGACATCTCGTCACTTTTGCCACGTTCTACTCATTAGATGTGAGTCAGTAGATCCAACCCACACCCGAGGGGAGGGATTATGCCACGGAGCCAATACCAGGAAACAGGTGCCATCTTGAACGCGGGGAGGCATCTGAGAGGCTGCCTAGCCTGATGACACACTATTTCAAGAGCAAACATTGAAATCTGGCTTGTTTGGGAAGACTGATTCAAGTCTCAGTTAGTAAGGCTAATTCATTTTTATTTATGACTGAATCCCTCACGTCGTGAGTAATGAATAGCGGCCTAGCAAATATTTGTGAGATAAATGAAAGTGTACACAGTCCATTTACTTGGTTTTGGAGTCTCTGTGTGTACAGAGGAGGTAAGTCATTAGATTTTTTTTCCCCCCCACATCCTAGCTACCACCAAACCTCGCTGCCTTATTTTGAATTTAAACAGCTGGACACACTGCTCTTTTTCCTCTCTGTGTGTGCCTTTTTCTTTTCTCCTTTTACGCATTGTGTTACGTTATAAGGAAGAGGCAAGAGGAAACAGTACTGCCAGTAACAATCCAGTGGACTTTGCCCTTGATTTTTTATCACTTGCTTATTTATTCATGAGCACTTAAAATTCTCCGTTTGTTTTGATTTTTTTTGCCTTCCAGTTTTATTGAGATGTAATAGACATACAGCACCGTGTAAGCTTAATGTGTACAGCTAATGATTTGACCTAAGTGCATTCATAAAATGATGAGCATGATAAGTTCAGCGAACATCCGTCACATCATTTAGATACAACCTTAGGGAAAAAGAAAAAAAATTTTTTTCCTTGTGATGAGAACTCTTAGGATTTACTCTTTCATATATAATAACAGCAATGCTTATTATATTTCTCGTGTTGTACATCACAGTCCTCGTACTTACTTATAACTGGAAGTTTCTACCCTTGGACTGCCTTCTTCTCTCCCCCCTCCCCTGTCTCTGGTAACCTCAAATCTGATCTCTTTTTCTCTGAGTTTGTTTTTTGAAGTATAATGAACCTCCAACACTATGATAGTTCCTCATACACAACACAGTGATTTGATATTTCTATACGTTTCAGAATAATCACCATGAGAAGTCTAGTTACCATCTCTCACCAAATACGCAGTCATTGACTCTAGTCCCCACACTGTACATTTCATCTTTTCATCCCCGTGACTCATTTGTTTTGTAACTGAAAAGTTTGTGCCACTTAATCTCCCTCACCTATTTCTCTCCTCCTCCGACCTCCTCCTCCTCCGCCTTTAATTAATGTCTTTGAATATTTGAAAGACTTAAAATGTTATTGAATGTGGTCATTTCTAATATGTGACATATTCACATAGTTTAAAAGTGGAAATGATAGGAAAAGGTACACAATTAAAAGCCATTCACCTCCTCCCTCTTGCCCACCCTCCCCCTGCATACTTTTACTAGTCCTTTAAATACACTTTTTTCTTTTGGAACAGTTTTAAAGAAGAGTTGCAAAGAGAGAAGAGAGTTCCAGCACACCCTTCACCCAACTTCCCCTAGTGTTAGTATCGTACATAACCCAGTCCTTGAGTCAAAAATAAGAGACGAAGCCAACTATAATGGAAAAAATAAAAATTTTTATTTAAAAAAAAAAAATAGGAGATGAACTTGGGTACCAAACCATTCAGTCACCTACCTACAGACACCACTGGCGTGACACCAGTCTTCCCACGAGTGTCTTTTTTCTCTTCCAGGATCTAGCTCAGGATATCAACACTGCTTTTAGCGCTCTTTTAATTTTCACTCCTTTATTTGGTTTCTATAGTGTCCTTCACTGTGTAAAG
>PVHT020000195.1:4870562-4941709 GCA_004024745.2 Catagonus wagneri
GATTTTGTCAAAGGCTTTTTCTGCATCTATGGAGAGGATCATATGTTTTTTATTCTTCAGTTTGTTAACGTGGTGTATCACACTGATTGATTTGCGGATATCAAAGAATCCTTGCATCCCTGGGATAAATCCCACTTGATTGTGATGTACAATCCTTTTAATGTACTGTTGGATTCAATTGGTTAGTATTTTGTTGAGGATTTTGCATCTATGTTCATCAGTGAGATTGGCCTGTGATTTTCTTTTTTTGTGGTATCTTTGTCAGGTTTTGGTATCAGGGTGATGGTGGCCTCATAGAATGAGTTTGGGAGTGTCCCTTCCTCTGCAATTTTTCGAAAGAGTTTCAGAAGGATAGATGTTAGCTCTTCTCTAAATGTTTGATAGAATTCACCCGTGAAATCATCTGGTCCTGGACTTTTGTTTGTTGGGAGTTTTTTAATCACAGTTTCAATTTCAGAACTTGTGATTGGTCTATTCGTATTTTCTATTTCATCTTGGTTTAGTCTTGGGAGATTGTACTTTTCTAAGAATTTGTCCATTTCTTCTAGGTTTTCCATTTTATTGCCATATAGTTGCATAGAGTAGTCTCTTATGATCCTTTGTATTTCCGTGATGTCTGTTGTTACTTCTCCTTTTTCATTTCTAATTTTATGGATTTGTGTCCTCTTTTTTTCTTGATAAGTCTGGCTAGGGGTTTATCAATTTTGTTGATCTTTTCAAAGAACCAGCTTTTAGTTTCATTGATCTTTTCTATGGTTTTCTTCGTTTCTATTTCATTGATTTCTGCTCTGATCTTTATGATTTCTTTTCTTCTTCTAACTTTAGATCTTGTCAGTTCTTCCCTCTCTAGCTGCTTTAGATGTGAAGTTAGGTTGTTTATGTGAGCTTTTTCTTGTTTCCTGAGGTAGGCTTGTATTGCTATAAACTTTCCTCTTAGAACTGCTTTTGCTGCACCCCATAGATTTTGGAGTATCGTATCTTTGTTGTCTTTTGCTTCTAGGTATTTTTTAATTTCCTCTTTGATTTCTTCAGTGATCCGTCGGTTGTTTAGTAGCATGTTGTTTAGTCTCCACATGTTTGTATTTTTGGCCATTTTTTTCTTGTTGTTGATTTCCAGTCATATAGCATTGTGGTCAGAGATGCTTGATGTGATTTCAGTTTTCTTAAACATACCAAGGCTTGATTTGTAGCCCAGGATGTGATCAGTCTTAGAGAATGATCCGTGCACACTTGAGAAAAATGTGTATTCTGTTGCTTTTGGATGGAATGTCCTATAAATATCAAGTCCATCTGATCTAATGCTTTGTTCAGGGCCTGTGTTTCTTTATTGATTTTCTGCCTGGATGATCTATCCATTGCTGTAAGTGGGGTGTTAAAGTCCCCCACTATGATTGTGTTATTGTTGTTTCTCTTTTTAAGGTTATTAGCAGTTGCCTTATATATTGTGGTGATCCTATGTTGGGTGCATAGATATTTAAAATTGTTATATCTTCTTCTTGGATTGATCCTTTCATCATTATGTAGTGCCCTTCCTTGTCTCTTAAAATGTTCTTCATTTTAAAGTCTATTTTGTCTGATAGGAGTATTGCTACTCCAGCTTTCTTTTGATTCCTGTTTGCATGGAATATTTTCTTCCATCCTCTCACTTTCAATTTGTATGTGTCTCTAGAAGTGAAGTGGGTCTCCTGAAGACAGCATATAATTGGGTCTTATTTTTGTATCCAGTCAGCTAGTCTATGTCTTTTGGTTGGGGCATTCAGTCCATTAACATTTAAGGTAATTGTTGATATGTATGTTCTTATTGCCATTTTATTAACTGTTTTGGGTTTTTGTTGCTCTTTTTTCTTCCGTTATTCTCTTGTTGTTGGCCCTTGTGGTTTGATGACTATCTTTAATGTTGTATTTGAGTTGATTTTTCTTATTTGTTTGTGTATCAGTTGTAGCTTTTTGGTTTTCAGTTACCCTGAAGTTTTGATATAGGAGTCTGTATACAAATGAGATTTGTTTTAAGTTGTTGGTTTCTTAATTGCACGTGCGTCTCCAGTGTCCTGCATTTGTGCTCTCTTCTCACGATTTCTGATTTTGGTAGCACAATTGTGCATGGATGGTTTAGTATGTTTACTGTATATATGTCTTTACTGGTGAGCCTTGTCATTTGTGGTGTTTTTGTTTCTGGGTGTGGCCTTTTCTGCCTAGAGAAGTTCCCTTAGTATTTGTTGTAAAGCTGGTTTAGTGTTGCAGAAATCTCTTAGCTTTTGCTTATCTGTAAAGGTTTTGATCTCTCCTTCAGATCTGAATGAGAGCCTTGCTGGGTAAAGTAATCTTGTTTGGAAGTTTTTTCCTTTCATCACAGTAAGTATATCATGCCACTCCCTTCTGGCCTGCAGAGTTTCATCTGAAAAATCTGCAGATAACCTTATCGGGGTTCCCTTGTATGTCATTTGTTTCTTTTCCCTAGCTGCTTTCAAAATTTTGTCTTTGTCTTTAATTTTGGTCATTTTGATTAATATGTGTCTCGGGGTGTTCCTTCTTGGGTTTATTTTATATGGTACTCGTTGTGCTTCCTGGATTTGACTGAGTGGTTCCTTTCCCATGCTAGGGAAGTTTTTGGCTATTACCTCTTCGAATATTTTTTCTGACCCTTTGTCTCTCTCTCCTCCCTCTGGCACCCCTTTAACACAGACGTTGGTGTGTTTAACATTATCCCAGAGTTCTCTGAGACTCTTCTCACTTCCTTTCACTTTTTTATCTCTTTTCTCTTCTGCATTAGTGATTTCCACTAATCTGTCCTCCACCTCACTGATCGTTCTTCTGCCTCCTGTATTCTACTGTTGGCTGCTTCTAAGGAATTTTTTATTTCAGTTACTGTATTTTGCATCTCTTCTTGTTTAATTTTTACATCTTGTGTTTCTTTGCTCAGTGTTTCCTGTAAATTATCAATCTTTGCCTCCAGTTTATTTCCAATGCCTTGCATCATCTTCAGCATCAACAGTCTAAAGTCTCTTTCTGGGAGGCTGATAATCTCATCACTGAGCTGTTTTTCTGGGCTTTTCTCTTTCTCCCTTTTCCGAGTTATGGTTTTCTGTCTTTTCATTTTTATAGGTTTTTGGTGTGGTGACCTTTTTGCCAACAATAGAGTTGTAGCCTCTTTTAGTTCAGGTGTTTGCCTCTCCTGTGGCTAAAGTTGGTATGGGCGGGGCTTGCTGTAGGCTTCCTGATGGGAGGGACTGATGCCTGCCCACTGGCAGGTGGGGTTGATTCCTATCCCTCTGATTGGTGGGGCTTTGTCTCTGGATGAGATTAGAGGCTGGCTGTGTGCCTGAGGGGTCTTTAGGCAGCCTGTTTACTGATGGGTGGGGCTGAGATCCCACCTGGATTATTGTTTGGCCCGGGGCTTCTCAGCGCTGATGGGAGGGAGCAGATTTTCCCAGAAATGGCCACCTCCAGAGAAATGTAGGCTGATGAATGTTCCCGAGAGCTTCACCTCCAATGTCCTTCCCCCACAACAAGCCACAGTCACCCCTATTTTCCCAGGAGATCCTCCAAGAATTGCAGTCAGGTTTGACCCAGATTCCTATGGATACTTTGCTTTTCCCTGGGACCCAGTGCACGTGAAAGTCTGTGTGTGCCTTTCAAGAATGGGGTCTCTGTTTCCCCCAGTCCTGTCTAGCTCCTGCACACAAGTCCTCCTGGCCTTCAATGCCAGATGCTCCGGGGGCTCTTTCTCCCTGTGCCAGATCCCCAGGCATGGGGCTCAGAACTCTCAGTTCTGTAGGTGAGTCTCTGTGATACAGTTACTTTCCAGTCTGTGGGGCTTCCCACCCGGGAGATATGGGGTTGCTTCTATCATGTAATCACTCCTCCTACCTCTTGATGTGGTCTCCTCTTTGTCTTCTGGAGTAGAATATCTTTTTGAAAGTTTCCAGTCCATTTGGTTGAAGGTTGCTTGGCATTTGGTTGTTATTTTGTTGTTAGGAGAGAAGTTGAGCTCCAGTCCTTCTATTCTGCCATCCTAATCCAGTCTCCAAGATTTTGATTTTTTTATTATAGTTGATTTACAAGCTTTTCTTCTTTCTTCAAAGGAGTTGCCATAGTCAAATATCACCTATATAAACATTCCTTCAGGATGCAGGCCATGGTGCTCTGCCGGCCCTCCTGCCACCGAGCAGCGGCCACAGGTGGGTCAGGGGCATTCCCGGCTGGAGGTTGGTACCGCTGCAGGACCACTCCAGCCCACATTCCTGCAGGTCCAAATAATCCACTGTCTATTGTTAATACTCACAGATGCGTCACAGCTGTGCTGGCTCTCTTGGACCTCTCGCATCCCTAGAAGGCACCAAGAATGATTGGAGACACCATCTTCTTAGTGTCTTTTGCTTGGTCACGATCTCTTAAGGGGTCACTGCTGGCATATGCAGTTTGTATGGAGTATCATAGACCGGAAAGGAAATCTGTGGCAAGAAAGACAGAGCTGTAGGAAACTGCTGAGGAGTTTTTTTTTTTTTTTCAAGGACAGATTTGGGGACCTTAGGCTAGATGGTTCCTCTCGTACTTTTGGTTTGTTCGTGATCGCGAGGGGGAGTCAGCTCTGTATTAATGGAAAATGGTGATCATTATTTGCTGCAGCTGTTTATCAGATGCTTACTGGGTACCAGGCAGTGTTCTAGGTGTTTAACATGTGGTAACTCACCTGTTCTGCCCTCAGAGGTAACCTCATGAGGTAGATCCTTTTATGATCCTCATTTTACAGATAAGGAAACCCAGGCACAGCAAATTAGTGTCCTAACCAAGATCTCTGAGCAAACGGAAGAAAGAGAGCTGGGTCTGAACCCAAGCTGATTTTTCCAGAGGCCATGTTCTCAGGCATATAGGCCCGCCCCTTAACAACTAGGAAGCTGCTTAAAAGCTCTAGAATACCCATGAATACATTTTTTCACTTTTAAAGGCTTTATTGAAGTTGATTTACACTGTTGTGATGATTTCTGCAGTACAGCGAAGTGATTCACTTATACATATACCCACATCCATTCTTCTTCAGATTCCTTTCCCACATATTGGGGGTTTGGGATTGGCATGTGCACGCTGAGGTGTATGGAATATTTGGGCACTGGGGACCTGCTGTATAGCACAGAGAACCCTACCCAGTATGCCTCTGAATCCATTTAAAAAACAGTGCCATTGTGCCTCACTCATGATAGTCCTTATAGGTGAGCGTTGATAGGTAAAAAAATGCAATGCTGGGAGTTCCCATCGTGGCACAGCGGTTATCGAATTTGACTAGGAACCATGAGGTTGCGGGTTTGATCCCTGGCCTTGCTCAGTGGGTTAACGATCCGGCGTTGCCGTGAGCTGTGGTTGCAGCTGTGGTCGTGAGCCGAGGTTGCAGACGCGGCTCAGATCCCACGTTGCTGTGGCTGTGGTGTAGGCCTCCAGCTGTAGCTCCTTTTCAGCCCCTAGCTTGGGAACCTCCATGCGCAGTGGGTGCACCACCCCGCCCCCAAAAAAAGGAAATGTAATGCTGGAAAGATGAACAGTTCCTTCACTCCTTTCCTGGCCTGGGAAATTTCTCCAGGCAGGTCCGTGGGAGTGCACAGCTGGAGATGGTGAGAAACAAAGAGCAAATCCTCTGGTTCTCCCTTTGCCTGTCCCTAGGTCAACGGGGTGACAATTCACGGAGCCACGCCCCTCTTCAATGCCTGCTGCAGCGGCAGTGCTGCATGTGTCAACGTGCTGCTGGAATTTGGAGCCAAGGCCCAGCTCGAAGTGCACCTGGCCTCGCCCATCCACGAGGCAGTGAAGAGAGGTAGGTGAGCCATTACCTGGCCCACGGAACATGGGTGGACGCCCTCCAGTCTGCATGAGTCACTGACCTAGTGGTCACTTTGCTAGGATCGCCCAGATGTTCTTAACCAGTAGGTGGTGTGTGGCTTAGAAACTCCACAGCGGTAACCTCACCACGCCCAAATCTTGCGGAAATACCACTGGGGCAAGAAGTGGCTCTTCTTACAACCCGGGAGTGGCTGTTGGCCTCAGATGTCCCGTTTTCTGGGGTCAGTCTCTCATCCGGCCTGGCTCGAGACTCTTTGCTGGTGTTTGGGTGGCTGCTGGTGGAGTCAAGGCTACAGGCGTAACTTCCACGAGTTGCACTGTTTCTGTCTCTGTCCTTACTAGAAAAGAACAGCCCATGCCCCAAAGCCCATAAAATATCAACCAGTAACATCAAATAAATGATGAAAGTGTCTGAAAGCCAAGGCAGATAATGTCGCTAATGGAAGATTAAAGGTAACTGTCCACAGCAAGCAATATACTCGAGATGAGCTGATGGCTCTCAAAGTCATTAGTTATTGAAAAGCAAGTTGCAGTTTTCAAAAGCGTGGTGTTGGAAACCTTGATCTTGATTTCAGATATATCTGTTCTCCATTGCTTTTGAAATGACAGAAAAGAGTAAAATGAAGGAATTCAAAAACGATATGCATAGACGAGGCATTTAAAAGAGCCATTGAAAGGGCAATGCCATTTAGCAAAGGTCACACTTAAAGAGCAACATTTCTGTGTTAAGCAGCGTTGGAGCTTATTCTGTTACACTGACATCGGAAATACAATGGAGAAGTAAGAACACTGGAGAACAGTGATCTTTGCTGGTATAATGGGAATCAAAGTCTCTTTCAAGAGGCAATGGTGAGGGAGTTCCCATCATGGCACAGCGGAAACGAGTCCAACTAGGAGCCATGAGGTTGCGGGTTTGGTCCCTGGCCTTGCTCAGTGGGTTAACGATCTGGCGTTGCCGTGAGCTGTGGTGCAGGTTGCAGATATGGCTCGGATGTGGCTGTGGCATAGGCCGGCAGCAACAGCTCCGATTAGACCTCTAGCCTGGGAACCTCCATATGCCACAGGTGCGGCCCTAAAAAGCCAAAAAAAAAAAAAAAAGGCGATAGTGAAGGATTTGCCTCAGGTTATTAAACATGTCACTTGAGGAGCTCCCTGGTGGTGCAACAGGTTAAGAATCTAGCATTGTCACTGCAGCAGCTCAGGCCGTGGTTCACTCCCGTGGCACGGGTTTGATCCCTGGCCTGGAAACTTCCACATGCCTCGACCATGGCAAAAAGCAAACAAACAGATAAAACATGTCACTTGGTAGCTTTTTTTTCAATGGATTACTTTAAAAGATACAGACCCCCTCAAACCTCAGTGTATCTGTGGGCTTGATGCCCTGTGCATATTTAATAAATATTAATTGATTGATAATTGGTGTTGGTCATTTCGCAAACTTCAAGTAAGTCCTTTAAATTATAGGGAAATAGTCTACTTTGGAAGTAATATAAAAGTGTTTAAAAAATTTAACTATTGATTTGAAGTAAAAATTAATCTATTATTTGCCTTTCCGTCCAAACATTTACAAGTGGTTAAATATTGGGAATAGTTTGAGTTACTTCAATAGTTCTGCAGTGCTTAGATGGTTATATATGAAGTGTTTGGTATCTATGTGCCTACTGTATATATATATATACACACATAAAGTCACACATATATATACACATATATATATACATGCATATAAGCATATATATATATATATATATATATATATATATATATATATATATACTGTATATACATATATAAGCATATATATCCCTATAGACACGTAATTCATGTGTCTCTACATATTTTTTTTTGGCTGCCCCTCGGCATATGGAGTTCCTGAGCCAGGGATCAGATCCGAGCCACACGTGCAATCCAGCAGGGGCAACCCCAGATCCTTTAACCCACTGTACCAGGCTGGGGATCAAAGTAGCATCTTGACACTGCAGAGACACGGCTGATCCCATTGCACCACAGTAGTAACTCCTCTACATATTTTTTCCTGTATCATAAAAATATGTTAGGGATCATCGTCCACAGAATGGAAGGATGAATAGTAGATTCATTATATTAGATACTATTGGTGCCAGTCATCTGACTTTTATATATATTCATATTTTAAAAAGTTCCTGAGAATACTTAAATTTCACTCAACATAGGCTCAGTTTTTTTTTGGAATTAAAAAAGGGAAGAAAAAAAAAGGAAAGGGGTGATTTAAAAGTGTTTATTAGATACACTGTATTTACCAGGCAGTTGTAGGTCCTAATTAGATATTACTTCTGTGTTCTTACGGCTTTATTTTTATTTTTATTTTTTTATTTTAGTTTAGTTTTTTGTCTTTTTGCCTTATTTGGGCCGCACCCGCGGCATATGGAGGTTCCCAGGCTAGGGGTCTAACAGGAGCTGTAGCCGCCGGCTTCGCCACAGCCACAGCAACGTGGGATCCGAGCCGCGTCTGCGACCTACACCACAGCTCACGGCAACGCCGGATCCTTAACCCACTGAGCAAGGCCAGGGATCGAACCCGCAACCTCATGGTTCCTAGTCGGATTTGTTAACCACTGAGCCACGACGGGAACTCCGATAAAGAGTTTTTTAAAGGAAATGTTTGAATCTTCTCTTTTAGAGAGTTTGTTCTTTTTTGAAGAAGAGAAAAACCCCCATCAATACCTCAGAAGCATTTGCTCCTGAGCACATTCATATGCTGCAAGTTAATCCTATTTACTAGGTGAATTCTCCAAGCACAGTGATTAATTACATAGTTCTTAGTAGCCACTGAACTTGAGAGGACATGGAAATACAGTGTACATTTGAGTTTTTTTTTTTTTTTTTTTAATTCTCATGGTTGTCTTCCAAATTAACCAAAAATAGAAGAAGGTTTCACTGCGTGGCGTGGCAGTCCACCCCGTCTTACATGTTGGGGTGAGGAAGAGGAGGAAAGATACGTTTTGGAGAGGGATCAGGGCTGGGTCTTGGGTTTGAGCACTGGGTTTCTGGGATAATAATAGCATGAGTCATTTATCTGCCTGGATCTTGTAGCCTCTGTCTGAAAACCCATGACTTATTACAGAGAGTGATTTCAGCCGTGCTCCCTAGCGCCCTTATTTTGGTTGGAGGTACCCCAGGGCTGCAAGGAAGAATTCCAGTGGGGGAAGCGTGGGCATGCTCTTCTTCTTAATGGTTTTATTTTGGTGATTTCCAAAGTTTTCTCCACTCCTCAAATTATTTTCTGCTTAAAAGAAATCTAGGAGTTTCCATTGTTGCTCAGCAGGTTAAGAACCCAACACAGTGTCCATGAGGATGTGGGTTCAATCCCTGGCCTTGCTCAGCGGGTTAAGGATCCAACGTTGCCACAAGCTGCAGCGTAGGTCGCAGATGTGGCTTGGATCTGGTGTGCTTGTGGCTGTGGCGTAGGCCTTAGCTGCAGCTCCAGTTCAACCTCTAGCTCGGAAAATTCCATATGCCACAGGTGCAGCTGTAAAACAAAAACAAAAACAAAAAACTAGGTTGTTTCTAAAGCCCATTCCAGATAAGAAGTCCTGTAATTCTGTGAGGAGTTGCTATTTCCCTTACTTGAGCGAAGTTTCTTGTGTTCCACCAGGCAATAGAGAGTGCATGGAGATTCTGCTGGCAAACAACGTTAACATTGACCAAGAAGTGCCTCACCTCGGAACTCCCCTGTACGTGGCTTGCACCTACCAGAAGGTCGACTGTGTCAAGAAACTTCTAGAATTAGGTAACTTCCAGATCTTTTCATGAGAAGAACCTGTTTAACCCTGTTGGTTTTCTGTGACTTCAGAGATGAAGTTGTTATCAAGGTGGCCAAAACTCTGACAGCATCTGATGCTTAAATGCTTAAAGCAGAACTTCAGAGATGAGTATGTGCAGTTCTCAGTTCTGCCTCTTTTGATATTGGCTCCGTTGACCTGGTATGGCTTCTCCTTAGTGGTCCAAGGAGAGAGCCGGGGTCTCTCTCCCATAAACTCTAGGGGAAAACAACCAATTGCATTTCGTTATTTCATTGGCTCTTTCTGAGTCACATGCCCATCTCTGAACCAATCGTGGTGGCCAGGGGAATACAACATGCAGATTGGCTTAGGCCTAGATTTCCATCTACACTGCAGTTGTTGGGCTTCACTGGAAATACACGAGCTGGGAGTCACAGGAGATGGTTCCCCAGAGTAAAGTTTAGGTGTGCTTACCGGGAAGATGCTGGTTAGTAAAAACAACAGACCTTTGCCGTGGACTAGGTCAGTCATGCTGAATCACTTAGTAATTTTTCAATTCTCAGAGTCATATGCAGAAACTGAGAGTCCGGGGGAAAGTAAAGTATCTTGAAAGTAAAATTTGGGTAAAGATTCCCCAAACTTAGCCACTGACACAAAGGTAGAGATGGCAGTAAGAACCTGTAAATAAGAATTTTGGTCTCCAAGATTTTTTGACTTAAAAAAAAAATCCCCTATTATTTGCCACTCCTGATAGTAATTCAGAAAACCTTTTTTTTTTTTTTTTTTTGTCTTTTTGCCTTTTCTAGGGCCGCACTCGCGGCATATGGAGTTTTCCAGGCTAGGGGTCTAATCGGAGCTGTAGCCACTGGTCTACACCACAGCCACAGCAATGTGGGATCCGAGGCGCGTCTGCAACCTACACCACAGCTCATGGCAATGCCGAATCCTTAAGCCACTGAGCAATGCCAGGGATCGAACCTGGCTTTTTTTGAGCCCAGAATATTAAATACTCAATAAACTTAGCTTTGTCCTTTGCCCCAAAACAAAGGACTTAAAAGGAGCTGCAAATATTTAATTTTGTCTGTCCCACAGTTCCTATGGGAAATCAAGTAAAGCATTTAAAATGACTAAAACCCTTTTTATTCAATACTTTTCTCATCAGAATATTTGGAAACAATCTTAGTAGGTATTGCTGTTTCTAGGCTTCAGCCATAATCTTCAAAGATTTATCAGCTATGCTGTAGCATTTAAGATGTCTCTATTGGTGATCCTGTTGTGGCTCAGTGGATTAAGAACCTGACGTAGTGTCTGTGACGATGTGGATTCAGTCCCTGGCCTTGCTCAGTGGGTTAGCGTCGGCACTGCTGCAAGCTGGGGCATAGGTCGCAGACTTGGCTCGGATCTGGTGTTGCCGTGGCTGTGATGTAGGCTGGCAGTTGGAGCTCCGATCTGACCCCTAGCCTGGGAACTTCCATATGCTACGGGTGTGGATGTAAAAAGACAAAGAAAAAAAGATGTCTCGATTGACAACTAGCACATTTTAGGCTCTTTGTGTCTCTCCATTAACCTTTGATGTTGAATCGTGATCATCTGCTTTGTTAAGGAGCCAACGTCGACCATGGCCAATGGCTGGACAGCCCCTTGCACGCAGCCGCAAGGCAGAACAGTGTGGAAATCATCCACCTGCTGATAGACTTCGGGGCTAACATCAAGGGCAAAAACGCTCAGGGCAAAATCGCGCTTGATCTGGCCGCTCCGAAAAGCAGCGTGGAGCAGGCGCTTCTGCTCCGGGAAGGTAAGGAAGGGCTGGGCCTCCATTTCTCATCCATAAACACATCTGCGCTCTCTCCTCCTGTGTCATCTCTAGACTTTGTTTTTCTTTTTCTCTATGTAATCGGAAATGGCACACGGGAGAGGGCAAGTCCTAGCATCACTGAGATGGGATTTTTGTGCGCTGGATATAGTTACTTAAAACAAAGGGACATTTACAGGCAACTGGCACGTTGCTTTGTTTTTGCATTAACCAGAAAATTATTGGAGAACTTTCTTTTCACCTTGAAAAGCCTGAACTGCTGTGTCTGTCTTGGCGTAAACACATGATTGAGCAGAGCAAGACTCCTCTTTGTAGTACTTAAGAGGCAATTCAGGGGAAACGAGAAATACTCGAGTCACAGATGGTCACGTGGGCACAGAGTGTGTCTGTCTTTCAGGAACTGGACTCAATGGTAGAGCTCTTTGCATGTTCTCCAGCTCAGGGAGATTAGTCTTGTTGAATCTCAAACCTTAAAAGCCACGAGAACTTTATCGTAACTGGTGCTGCCCCAGTCGTGGATGGGAAAAAAGAAGCATGAAGAGATGGGCTTTCAGGAGGTCACACGGCTACTAAAAAGTAGAATGGGAATTCTAACCGAGAACTCGGATTTCAGCATGCACACTTAATGTTATGATGCCTCAATCCTGAGTCTTCTGGAACAGTTTCTAGTGAGGAAGAGTTTGATTTCATGCACCAGCTCCGTTTTGTGAAACCACCCCCATGTCTTGCATACCTTCCCAATGGGATGCTCGGCCAGTGCTTCTTAAGCTTTAATGTGCCTCCGAATCACCTGGGGATCTATTTAAAATGCAGCTTCTGATGCAGGAGCTCCAGGGTGGGGCCGTAGCCTCTGCCCGGCCAGCTGTCGCAGTGACGCCCATCCTGATGGTCTGAGGCCAGACTTTGAGTCAGACGGGTCTAGAGGATTTCCAGTGGTCTGTGTCATTAATAATTGTTCTTTGATGGGAATCTCTACTGGAAGAATTGCCGTCTTCTTTGCCAGTTCCCGGTTTGGAAATACCAGGTCCTTAACAACTATTAGCCGAGAATATGGTTTATAGCAATTGTCACATTTCGTCTTTTCTTCCATCAAAAGTGTTTCCAGGTCCAGGATTTATATTTCTTCTAAGCAAGGTCCTTTGGCTTCTGTCTTCATAAATAGAGCTGCTGCTCTAGAAGAATGAACAGCAACTATGCCAGAGGTCACTCTGAGGAGCTTTCAGTGTGATGGGACAGACACTTTGCGTTCTTGCATCCCAAGATTTGAAGGGCGATGGCCTGCCCCTCCAGGTGGCGTTCCATCATCACATGGATGCTTCTTGGCAATATCAGTCCAGATGCTATCAGGCTCTTTGTGCAGTCACCATGTCTCATGGGTGCAAGATGCTGTTCCAGTAGGATTTTCTTGAAAAGGAAAGCTTTGTATTGTCCAGTAGTTACGGAGATCTACTTGCAGAGATCTTTATCAATGCGGTCAAGTTAGGAAATAACGGGATAGTACAAATGTGCCAGTGTAACGAGGACTCCAGCCAAATGTTTACTCAGCCTGGTCAACTGTTTTTTGGACTCTCCTAGTTTGCTTTCTCTCAGGGCTCAAAAGCCACTCACAGCCTTGGGCATGACGACTTCATGAGACTCCATGGCTGAGGTTCATGGTGTGACGAGGTCTAAGTGAGTTGGTTCCGTTCTCCAGATCCATCTGTTGAGAATGGAGGGCCGCTGCGAGTGTGAGTGGGGACCTGGCCAGCCTCATGGGCAGCTAGAGCCAGGAGGTCCCCGAGGCCTGACTGTCCGGCCCTGGCACATCTCCCAATGCTGCCTCTGTGACCACACGTTTTAATTCCTTCCCCAGGCCCACCTGCTCTTTCCCAGCTCTGCCGTCTGTGTGTCCGGAAGTGCTTGGGTCGGACCTGTCATCAGACCATCCACAAACTCTATCTGCCGGAGCCACTGGAAAGATTCCTTCTCTACCAGTAGTCCCACCTGGCCATGGGAAGATGCTTGGAAAGAAGCAGGCTATTGCCTGCTGCACCCCGGGTACCTAGTGTAGACGCCCAACAGCTAGACTCCCAGTATCTTCCGATGAGCTAAGCTAGTTACGGCGAATCTCGACGAGCTGAGCTATGCTGACGCCCCGCAACACTTGGGAAGTGGGAACTCCTGGTTACTTTGGTGTTCTCTTTAACCAAAGGGCAATCAGAAACCTTTCTGTTTGTAGCTCTTGTTGTTAAGAAACTTTAAAACGAAGCTGTCAAGTAGGGTAAAAATAAAATCAAGACTGATGATTTTCAGTTAAGGGTCACCATTCTAAATAGCGTGTAGAGACATGTAAATCTGGGTAGATAAGATTAGGATGAATATATGTGTTCCAGGATGTGCTCCTGATTTAGTTCCTCCCTCCTTCCCCCTGTCTTTCCCTATTTATGTGAATAAATTTCTGCAAAAATTTGATTTCCTTGTATTTTTCTAAATATGGAAAGCTGAACACTCTATTTTTTGTTTTTTAGGGCCACATCCGCGGCATATAGATGTTTCCAGGTTGGGGGTCGAATCAGAGCTGCAGCTCCTGGCCTACACCACAGCCACAGTGGCACTGGGATCAGAGCCGTGTCTGCGACCTACACCACGGCTCACGGCAACGCCGGATCCTTAACCCACCGAGCAAGGCCAGGGATCGAACCTGCATCCTCGTGGATACTAGTCAGGCTCGTTTCCACTGTGCCACAACAGGAACTCCAAGCTACACACTTTATATTTTATTTTATTTTTTATTTATTTTTACTTTTTTAGGGCTGAACCTTCGGGGTATGGAGGTTCCCAGACTAGGGTTCCAGTCGGAGCTACAGCTGCTGGCTTATGCTGCAGCCACAGCAGCATCAGATCTGAGCCACATCTGCGACCTACACCACAGCTCACGGCAACACCAGATCCTCAACCCACTGTTCGAGGCCAGGGATCAGACTTGCAACCTCATGGTTCCTAGTCAGATTCATTTCCTCTGTGCCACAACGGGAACTCCAAGCTAAACCCTTTAAGGTATCATGGACAATCAAGAATTCCAGTTACTAAAGTCCTGGTTGATGTTGACTACACATTGAAATGATAATATTTTGACTGTATTAGGTTAACTAAAATTTATTATTAAAATTAGATTTTACTTCCTTTTACTTTTCTTAATGTGACTACAATACAATTTTAGATTACACTTGTGGCCAGCATTATATTTCTGTTAGTACTGTTCTAGACCTTTTCTGATGGTTCACAACTTTGGAATATGAAATAAGTTAACCCGAAGTCATTTCAGGGGCAAAAGATTAAATTCTTATGTCATTGGAGTTCCCGTCGTGGCTCAGTGGTTAACGAATGCGACTAGGAACCATGAGCTTGCGGGTTCGATCCCTGGCCTTGCTCAGTGGGTTAAGGATCCGGTGTTGCCGTGAGCTGTGGTGTAGGTTGCAGACGCGGCTCGGATCCCGCGTTGCTGTGGCTGTGGTGAAGGCCGGCAGCTACAGCTCCTGTTAGACCCCTAGCCTGGGAACCTCTATATGCCGCGGGTGCGGCCCTAGATAAGACAAAAATACAAAAAAAAAAAAAAATTCTTAAATCATTAAAAAAATTTCTTTTTATCTTTTTGGCCTTGCCCACAGCATGTGGAAGTTCCCAGGCCAGGGACTGAACCTGAGCTACAGTAGTGACAATGCCAGATCCTTAACCACCAAGCCACCAGGGAACTCCGAAATTCTTATTTCACGTCATCATTCATCTAAAAGCAAACCTCTGTTTTTGGAAGATGGTACATTTTAACCATGGTATGAAATACTGAAATAAAAGGTTCATGAATGTACACGAAAGGGAAACTCTTTTCTAAGCACGGTATCAAAAGCAGAAACTTTAAAGGAAAATCCTGACAAAATACACTCATAGAATATTGAGGAACTGGAGGCTTTGCATCTTCAAAGTGTTCTCCAGAATGCATTTTTTGGTCAACCTGCATCTCGCCGAGTGTCTGAGGTCTGTCTTATTAAGCCTTAGGATGTTTTGGGATGTTCAGTCTGTCCTGCTGTTGCATCCGCTGTCTGAAACTTCAGACCATGGATTTCATGAGTTGTTTGTATGGAACTCCCAACACTAGTAGGGGTGTGAGTGTGGAGCGGGCACTCCACTTCTGAACTGACTCCCAAGAGACCACTTACCAACTCTGATCCTTCTGGATCCAGAGGATGTGGATGCAGAACAAGTCCAGATCCCCGAATCTTGGGGTTGTCGTGATGTTTTACGATTTTTTTTTTTTTAATCTTATCTAGGGCCACACCCGCGGCATGTGGAGGTTCCCAGGCTAGGGGTTTAACAGGAGCTGTAGCTGCCAGTCTACACCACAGCCACAGCAACGCGGGATCCGAGCCGCGTCTGCAACCTACACCACAGCTCACGGCAACGCCGGAACCTTAACCCACTGAGCAAGGCCAGGGATCAAACCCGCATCCTCATGGTTCTTAGTCGGATTCGTTAACCACTGAGCCACAAAGGGAACTCCACGATTTTTGATTGGACACGAGATAGTCTTTAAAGTTCCCTTTCAGACCTGCCTTCCATCGAACTAGAATTAGACCATCAGATAAATCATCTAGTTTACATGAAATTATATGGCTTGGTTTTGGGGGGTTCTTAGCACTAGTATAATTTCATTTTTTTCACAGGATGTGGGATGTTTTATTCCCAAAGTGGCATGACTTCTTGCAAGTTCAATCATACCTGAAGCACTCTAGGGTAATTTCTCAGTTCATTCATTCAACACATTTTTACTCAGCATCTACTATGTGCCAGACACTGTTCAAGCCTGTGAAAGAGACAGAGAAGATCCTGGCCCTTGAAAAGCTTATGTGTTAGTGGAGGCAGCAGGGAATAGGCAACACACACACATAAATCATCATGTCAGGAAGTGATAGGAAGAAAAATAAAGCAGATTGAGGTAATGAGTGATGGTGAGAGCCACTGTTTTAGATAAGGTGATTAGGCAAGGTCCCTGGTAGGGTGAATGTATTTTATTGTATTTATTTTGCTTTTTAGGGCCACACCAGTGGCATATGGAGGTTCCCAGGCTAGGGGTCAAATCAAAGCTACAGCTGCCGGCCTACACCGCAGCCACAGCATTGCAGGATCCGAGCTGCATCTGCGACCTACACCACAGCTCACGGCAACGTGGATCCTTAACCCACTGAGTGAGGCCAGGGATCGAACCTGCATCTTCAAGGCTACTACTCAGATTCGTTTCTGCTGTGCCACAATGGGAACTCCAGGGTGAATGTATTTTGAAAGAACTATTCGTGTATGTATCAAATATTTATTTGTAATTTTTTACTGTTAAGGTTTTAGTGACTTTTTTCAGTATGTTTTCAATAGTTATGATTGGTTTTTTTTGTTGTTTCTTTGATTTAATGTAGCATTTCTATTATAAAAGTGTTTTTTTAATTTTTTTAATAACAATGAATTTTATTTGAATTATAGGTGTACAAAGATCATCACAAGTCAATGTGATAGCTTTTGTGTCCCAAACCCACAGTGCATCCCCCCACCCCCCAGACTGTCTTATTTGAAAAACCAAGGTTTTCCAAAGTCCGTGAGTCATTGTCTGTTCTTCAAAGTTCATTGTGTCTCTTTAGTTTCCACATGTAAGCGGTAGCATTGGGTGTTGCTGTCTAATTGTCTGACTGGTTTCACTTTGCGTGATAATTTCTAGGTCCATCCATAAAAGTATTTTTTTTAATTGCAGTATAGTTGATTTACAATGTTGTATTAGTTTCTGGTATACAGCAAAGTGATCCAGCTAAATACATATATACTTTTTTGTATTCTTTTCCATTATAGTTTATTACAGGATATTGAATATGGTTAACTGTGCTATGCAGCAGGACTTCACTGTTTATCATTTTGTTTATTTTCTTTTTTTGGGGATGTCTTTTTAGGGTCACACCCGCAGCATATGGAGGTTCCCAGGCTAGGGGGTTGAATCGGAGCTGCAGCTGCCGGCCTACGCCAGAGCCCCAGCAACTCGGGATCCAACCTGCGTCTGAGACCTACGCTGGATCTTTAACCCACTGAGCGAGGCCAGTGATTGAACCTGCGTCCTCATGGATCCTAGTCAGATTTGTTTCCACTGAGCCACGATGCGAATGCCCATATCATTTTATGTATACCAGTTTGTATCGGCTAATCCCAAACTCCTAATTTATCCCTCCCCTACCTCCTCTCCCCTTTGGTAAACGTAAATTTGTTTTTGAAGTCTGAATTTGTTTATGTTTTGTGAGCTCATTTGTGTCATATTTTAAATTCCACATATAAGTGATACCATGTAGAATTTGGCTTTCTCTTTCTGACTTAGTATAACAATCTCTAGGTCCATCCGTGCTGCTGCCAATGGTATTATTTTGTTTTTTATGGCTGAGTAGTATTCTTTTGTATATATGTATTACATCTTCTTTATTCATCTCTCATTGGACATTTAGTTTGTTTCCTTGTCTTGGCTGTTGTAGATAGTGCTGCTGTGAACATTGGTGTGCATGTATCTTTTTGAATTAGAGTTTTCTCTGGATATATATGCCCAGGAGTGGGATTGCTAGATCATATAGCGGTTCTATTTTTAGGTTTTTGAGGAACCTCCATACTGTTTTCCACAGTGGCTACACCAATTTACATTCCTACCAACAGTGTAGGAGGGTTCCCTTTTTTTCCACACCCTCTCTGGCATTTGTTACTTGACTTGTTAGTGATGGCCATTCTGACTGGTGTGAGGTGGGACCTCATTGTAGTTTTGATTTGCATTTCTCTACTAATTAGTGGTGTTGAACATTTTTTTCCATGTCCCTATTGGCCATCTGTATGTCATCTTTGGGGAAGTATCTTTTTGGGTCTTCTGACCGTTTTTTGATTGAGTTTTTTTTTTTTTGGTATTGAGTTATATGAACTTTGTATAAATTGAGAAAATTAAATCCTTGTCGGTCACATTGTTTGCAGATATTTTCTCCTAGTCTATAAGTTGTCTTTTTATTTTGCTTATGGTTTCCTTTGCTGTGCAAAAGTTTACAAGTTTTATTAGGTCCTTATTTATTTTTGCTGTTAAAGTATTTTTTGTTTCCTGTTTTTCTTACAAGCTATGTTGTAACAATTTCCTAAGTTTCAAATCCTTCGAAACTATCTGGGTTAAAATGGTTGTATCATATTTCTTAGCTATTTCCATATTGTTGGATACTTAGATTTTTTCTAACTTCTGCTATTATAAATAGCAGTAGTGTGAGCTTCCATTTTCATAAATCTTTTAAAGCGTTTGAAGTATTTCTCAGATGTTCTGAAGTTATTTTCTGATTAAAAAACTAAAATAATTGTTTAAAATAATTTAAAATATATACATAGTGAATCATTTTAAGGGAAATGTATTTTCATAGCCAGATAGCACATATTATCTACTCAGGTACCATCTGTCTCTATATAAACATCTAGTGTATCTGTCTGTATACCATCTGTCTGTCATCTGTCCATCCATCATTTATCTGACTATATCCATCATCTGCCTTGACCCATTATTTAAAAAAAAAATAAGCTTGTCTATTTCACCTCATTGAAAATCCCACTCATGGAGTTCCCGTTGTGGCTCAGTGGTTAACGAACCTTACTAGGGTCTATGAGGCTGTGGGTTTGATCCCTGGCCTCGCTCGGTGGGTCAGGGATCCGGCATTGCCATGAGCTGAGGTGTAGTTCACAGATGTGGCTTGGATCCCGAGTTGCTCTGGCTGTGGTATATGCTGGCATCTGTAGCTCCAATTTGACCTCTAGCCTAGGAACTTCCATATGCCTCAAAAGGCAAAAAAAAAAAATAATAATAATAATCATCCCACTCATTATTGCAAACGTTGGGTAGCTCCTTCAACCTAAGTTTTTAATTCATAGTTTATTAAGGAACTGTTCCTCCCAAAGTAACTCCCTTCCCTGATATTTCTAATATTGCCACATCAGATAAGCCGAAGGTTTACAGATAATTATTTTTTTCAATAATAGCGCTCATTGCTGAGAAGATATTAGGCACTTGACACAAAGAGAACAGCTTACACTTCAGAGACATCACCTGAAGCTGTCATGGTGAAGGAAGAATCGTTGAATACCCACAGCTTGTCAGGGAAGGGCACTCTCTGCACTGGAGGACCTCATGCTTTCTCCCATCAAACATCATTGCCCGGGGCCACTCCTGCATGGACGTTTGCATATGGAATACCTCGGCTCCTTCCTTTAGCAGAGTCTATACCAGGACATATACAGAGGTCACACTCAGAATAGCAGCTTCATATTTTAATATGAGTTTAACCTGTAAAAAAATGTGTACTAGGCTTTAATTTTCATTTATTAATTCCTTCTATGCCATTGCTATATCTTGACATTTTTTTCAGCTTACAGAAAAATTGCAAGAATGATACAATGAATATTTGTACATCCGTGACCATAGCTCATCATCTGATAGGATTTTGCTATGTTTGTTTATGTCTCTTTGTGTGTACGCACATGTTTATGTATAGTACATGTACATCTATGTATGCATGTGTGTACACACAGCTACGTAATATATATGAATATCTGTAATATTTGTGAGTCATCTGTGGATATCATGCTTCTTCACCAGGGCTAGGATTAGGAGAAGGCAAGTGAGGCAAAAAGTTTAAGGGGACTCCGAAAAACAGTCATCAAGATAAAAATTTTATTATTATTTTTTAATGGCCGCACCTGTGGCATATGGAAGTTCCTGGGCCAGGAATTGAACCCACACCACTGCAGTGACCCGAGCCACTGCAGTCGGGATTCTTTTTTTTTTTTTGTCTTTTTTTAGTGCCGCACCTGTGGCATATGGAGGTTCCCAGGCTAGGGGTCCAGTCGGAGCTATAGCTGCTGGCCTTCACCACAGCTACAGCAACGCCAGATCCGAGTCGCATCTGCGACCTACACCACAGCTCACGGCAACACCAGATCCTTTACCCACTGAGCGAGGCCAGGGATCGAACCCACAACCTTATGGTTCCTAGTCAGATTCATTTCCTCTCTGCCACGACGGGAACTCCTGCAATCGGATTCTTAACCCACTGTGCCACAGTGGGACCTCCAAGAAAAAATTTTAGTGCAGTATTAACAAATTGAAATATTAAGGGAACAAAGCCAATGATGACCAAAATATCAAAAATTTTAATGAAGACAGACTGTTGTTTTGTTTTGTTTTACGATCTGCAGAATTGTGCAATGAGAACAGAATTCCCAATCAGCCCCAATTTCTGTGACATATTGGGTTTATTAGGAATGACAATGGGTTGTGAACAGGTAGGGCAGTGTGGGTTTTGTATATACTCAAGTGTTTTGATTGTAGAGCTTGCGTTAACTTTTCCTCTTTGATGCAAAAAGTGTATATAGGGGCATTTCTCTCCCCCGTGTCACACTCCCACCAGGCTCCACACTATACACTTCAGCGTGCATTTCCTAAGAACACAACTTCTTCTACGTAATCGCCAGTGACGCAGGGATCACACGCAGGAAGTTTGACACTGATGCCCTATGGGTATCGATATAGCCTGTATTTAAATTTCCGCAGTTGGGGCATTGATGTCTTTTATGTCTTGTGCTGCCCCTCCGTCAGTATCCAATCAAGGATCATCACATTTGATTATCAAGTGTCTTCAGTCTCCTTTAATCTAGGAAGCCTCCCCTACCACATTTGTCTTTCATGCCAACAGCGTTTTTGAAGAATCCAGCCCCACTGTTACGGAGACTGTCCCTCAGTTTTGATTTGCCTGATTATTTCCTCAAGAATACTGCATTCTGCCAGATTTATTTTTTTTAAACTCATCCTTGTTTGACTCTTACAGCGCTGATCTGATTGATGGAGGAAGAATGAGCGATGGCTTTCAAAGGTAACAACATCAGCCGGCTCAGCATGCAGAGCCTTTGATGCAAGAACAACCAGAACAGATTGAATTTGGGCAGGAAAAGCAGATCATTCCAAATGATCAGAAGAGATCTGTACCTTTTAGGTTTAAAAGGTTGTGTGCTAGAAAAATTGCGGGCTGGAATGACAAGTGGTTTTAGCTCCTGGGCCAACTTTGACTGATTGGAGATGACTTTTAAGGCTCCCCAAGGCTTTGAAAGGAAAATCTCATAATCCGTGAGTGATGTCAGCCGCGGACATGTAGGTGAGAGGTGGGGCAGAGGCCCTGGCTTGTGTTAAGCCTGCACTTGATAAGGAATGATTGTGGCCTTACTGCTGCTACAGGCCATCATTCTTTTTTCTTACCTAGCCTGGAACAAGTTTCCTGAACATGCAGACACAGGCAAAGACTGACTAGAGGCTGGTAAGACTGTTCTTCTCCTGTGGCTCCTTGTAAGCTAACCAGTTTCTCAATAATCACAGCTCATACACGTGAAATTCAACTTTTTCCTTGCGCTGATCCTTAAAAATGCATGAACTGGAGTTCCCACTGTGGTACAGTGGGTTAAGGATCTGGCATTGCTGCAGCTGTGGTGTAGGTCTTAGCTGTGGCTTGGATTCAGTCCCTGGCCTGGGAGTTTCCATGTGCTACAGTTGTGGCAACTAAACAAAACCAAAACAAAACAGCAAACAAACACCCCCAAAAAACAAAAACATGAACTTCTCTGGTAATGGTTTTCTAATTTCTGGCCTGAACTGTTCAAACAGTTTAAAAAAAAATCACTTCCCATCCTCCGATGTTCACAGGTGTTGATCAATATTATAAATATGAGAAGATTAAATGATGATCAATTCCCTCCCAGGGACTAAGGCAATAACCTGGACCTCTTCTTTATTGTCATTTTGGACAATCAGGTTCAATTTGAAAGTGGAAAAATGTTATCTTCTGGGAATTTAAGTAAAAGTAAATGAAGAAACTCTACTATGAGGCGAGAGTGGCGATGGTATCCGGCTTTGCCATGGCACCCTCCGCGTGACGCCTGGTCAGCCTGTTTACGTTGGGACTACGTCTCTCCCTCTCTGCCGAATACAGCTTTCATCATTCTGCACATCTTTCCCGATGCTGTAGCGAATGATGCCTGAGCTTACGGCCTTCTCAGTTCATTCTGTAAATGGCGCCGGAGGGCAGTTGGGCAGTGTGTCTCTCAATCTGAAGTGGACAGCTACATTTAATTACTGATTCACATGCAGTTGTAGGAGACAATAGAGAGCCTTCAAGGAGCGGGTTTAAAGGCGGTGTGAAGGAGGGGGCGGAAGGCTGCGTGCTCAGCTCATGCGCGGTTCTCGGCTTGGTTGGCATTAAGGTGAAGCTTCAAGCATCATCAGCCTTCTGGTTTCAACTGGTCTGTCAAGGGTCTACATGCTTGTGGTCAGCAGTTTTTATCTGGTAGGGGTCTGATTCCTGTAAAAACAAGTTAGGAATGTGTGTCAGGCCTTTGTATCTCGCAGGAGTTGGGTGATTCTGCCATGTGATGGATTTAGTCTAAATTGTTACCAGTTTCCAGACTCACCAGCTAGTCTTTGTTTCTACATCTTCACGTTTCCTCATCATTGACTCTTGAGCCAGCCTTTTGAGACTCAAGAGAGGCCTGGGACTCCCTTACTGGGGCTAAAGCACAAAGCCTTTTACTTCAAAGGACAGACACACAGGGGCTTGAATGTGGTTGGAATCCCCCTTTTCTTTCATACTCTTCAGTCTTGAGGTGAACAAGTTCAGGACAAAAAAAAAAGGAATAAAATTTTGGATCAAGAGGTTAATCAACTTGGCAGAAGAACTGAGTTTTAGGGGGACTCAGTTTCAATATGTATGTGAAGCCATATGTAGAAAAATGTGGACTGCAGTGTTTCTGTGGTAGTAAAAGAAAATGGTAACATTCTGCCTGCATCAGTAGGGGAATAATGAAATACTTTTGGCATCATATGGAATGCTACACCATAGTGCATAAAGAAAGGGACAGAGCAACTGTGCTGAAATGGAAAGCTCTCCAAGACAAAATAAGTGTAAAAAGTATATATGATAATGTAATTACAATTATGTGGAAAATGTAAAGGAATAAATGTGTATCCACATGTATGCACAGAAATGCATTTTAAAATGTGAAACACACTCTTCAAACTGTTAACAATGGCTACCGCATGGGTCAACCGAGGCTCCATAAATCTGAAACAGTAAGGCTGCATCTTCAGCGTTGAAAAAATCTGCAATCAAGAAGACCTAAACAGGCATTTCTCCAAAGAGGAAATACGAATAGCTAATAGGCATATGAAAAAATGCTCAACATCAGTAATTATTAGAAAAACGCAAATCAAAACTACAATGAGGTACCACCTCACACCGTTCAGAATGGCCATTATTAAGTCTACAAATAACAAATGCTGGAGAGGGTGTGGAGAAACAGGAACCCTCCTACACTGTGGGTGGGAATATAAACTGGTGCAGGCACTATTATGAATAGTATGGAGGTTCCTCAAAAACCTAAAAATAGAGTCATCATATGACTGAGCAATCTCACTCCTGGGCGTGTGTCCAGAGAAAACTCAAATTCAAAAAGATACGCGCACCCCCATATTCTTTGCAGCCCTATTCACAACAGCCAAGACACGAAAACAACCTAAATGCCCATCAGCGGAGGAATGAATTAAGATGTGGTACATATATACCATGGAATACTACTCAGCCATAAAAAAGAACAAAATAATGCCATTCAGCAACATGGATACAACTAGGGATTCTCATCCTAAGTGAGGTAAGTCAGAAATAGAAAAACAAATACCATATACTATCACTTATATGTAAAATCTAAAATAGGGCACAAATGGACCTATCTGCAGAACAGAAACAGACTTACAAACAGAACAGATTTGTGCTTTCTAAAGCTAAGGGGGAGGAAGTGGAATGGATGGCCAGGGAGTTTGGGGTTAGTAGATACAAACTGTTACATTTAGAATGGATAGCAATGAAGTCCTGCTGTCCAGTCTATATCCAGTCTTAGGATAGACCATGATGGAAGGTAATATAAGAAAGGGAATATGTGTGTGTGTGTGTATGAATGACTGGGTCACTTTGCTGTACAGTAGAAATTGGCACAACATTGTAAATCAACTGTACTTTAATTTTTTTAAAAAAGGGAAAAAATCTGCAATCATTTCACAGCCAGAATGTGCTTGAGACTAACTCAGAGTCCTCCTGAATGGGGAAGAAAAGTCCTTTTCTGCCTGGAAGAGGTAGGTGGGGAGTCCAGGGGTTGCCACCAGCTTGAACCAGCACCCAGGAGTATGGGGAAACTGGGTTTGTCTGAAAAAAACACGGACAAAACCCCAAATGATCAGTAGAGACAAATAGGCAAAACCTTCACAAAGTAAAACTTTTTTTTTTTTTTGCTAACTATTAAAGATAGCAAGTCTCTTCCATGCCCTCCTGCCGCCCCAGCAGGTCCATTCTTCCAATAGCAACCCTGAATTATTTATTTTGAAGTTAAAATATAATGTGGGGCTGAAGGGCCAGCAGGACATTTAGTGCAGTTTTTGCAGTCAGAAGGAAGAGAAACAGAAGTTTTTTCCAAACGTGCATTCTTGTAACATATAGACACATTTTCCCATAAGAAACTCCCAGAAAAATTGAAACCACATGTGCAGATGGCCAGGGCGTGCTGCGTAAGTTGCTGTGCAAGCAGCTCAGCGGGGCTGCAGCACAAGCAGCTTTCTCAGCGCCCGGGTCTTGGGGCTTGTCTCAACAACAAGAACCCCCCAAATAACAAACAGATCCCAGCAAGGGGAAGACAGACGGTGCAGCTGGCGAGAGGGAGCGGTTGTTTTCCTTCACCCCCACCCTGTTCCCCGGGCTCTCCAAAAGTTACAAACTGTGAGTTTCCTGCCTGATAAACCTCAAGGCTTCCTCACTGATTGGTCTCAGTTTTGGAAAGGACGTGACATCAGCAACTTTGCAGACTTGGGGCTAGGGGGCTCGCCCTGTGGGCTTTGGGCAGCCTCCAGCCAGCTAGGTAGGTCGAGCGAGTGGGAGAGGGAGAGAGAGGGAGTGTGTGTGTGTGTGTGTGAGTGTGTGTGTGTGTTCCGTGTGTGCGCATGTCTGTCTGACCACAGGTAGTACTCAGATTACTCCGCCTGTTCTCTCCTCTGCCATCTGACCAGGACGGTGCGGCTCAGCCCCGGAATTTCCCAGGAGCAGGGGCGGGCATGGAATTTGGACTTTTCTGAGCCACTGAAGTGGAGCGTGGACCTTGCCTGGACCAGGAGTGCACCATGGATGGCAAACCACTGGGCAGCGACAGCAGCAAGCCCCCGAGGTCAGGAGACGCTCCTGATGTCAGGCTCCTTTCCAACCCATTGATGGGGGGTGAGTGGAGGGGCTGCGGAGATAGCCCGCCGGGGAGGTTGGTTACCGCGCTTAGGAGAAACGATAGCCGAGGGTTGGGTGGTCTCAGTGGTCCGTCTGAGACGAGGCCACGGGGCAGTTACTGGACAGCTGTCCGCGGCTTGCTGGTATCTGTCCTTCACACAGTTGTTCAAGGATGTGCACACCTCTGCACGCGGGGTCCTGTCGACCAAAGTCAGGGATCACAGTTCGTTCTCTGGTACAGACTTCAGCTCCAAAGAATTTTTCTCTGCGGGTCAAATGTATCATTTCCACTGGAGGTTTAAAAGATTACTTATAAATGGAAACATCTGTCCTGCTAAAAGTTTATTAGAGGTCGTAGGTGTTTGGCATTTGGGAGGGGCTGGGTTTATAAATAATATCCAAATATTGAGCACTGATTGATCCGCTTTAAAAGGAGGCTTTTTTTTTTTTTTTTAAACTTTGGAGAGGTGTCTACAGGTACAATTTTCACCTGTGGCGTGCTGTATTTGCTAATGTATAGAGTCTCACGCCCCTGGAAAACTGTCACTTCCTCTGAACACTTGGCAGGTACCTGCGGGCTGAAAGGATTCTGAAAAATGGGTCTAGGCATGAGACAAGATGATTACATTCAGCACCCTGATAGGCTGCCTAGAACACTTGCCAGTCAAAGGGACAAAAAGCAGGGACCCTGCCATCAGCTAGGAAGGACTTAGAATTCTCCTACTGTTTAGGTCCTGAAGGGGGAAAAGACAGAAGAAGTGAAAGTCAAAATGCCTTCCCTGTGGCTCATTGAGGACACGAGCCTCCCTTACTCATGCCTGTATCCAGTTTTGCTCGTAAAATGAGCAGAGCCCCCAAGAGTGAGGAGAGTTTAGATTTCAACAGGCAGACCTAGATTCATCACAGGTACTGAGTGTGAACTTGGAGGAGTAGAATGCAGAGTGGCACCAAAAATGACTTTTAAAAGTGAATTCGATGAATCTATTTTATTAAAGCAGCAAACGAGTCAATTGGGGAAGAATCGGTGACTGGGCAGACTTCAGCATGGTTGTTTTACAGCTACTTGAGTAGTATTGTGTTTGTTTTCATGTCCATGTAAGAGTGGGGCGCCGCCCACTCATCACTGTTTACAGTTTCTAAGGGCTAGATGGGAGGGTGAGGGCGGGCGGATATATATATATATATATATGGCACTGTCACAACTGGAGTGCAGTGTCTTGCAAGTGAGGACAAATTTGAGAAATGGAACCCGAAAACGCAGCTTCAAAAGCTAAGTGGAAGGGAGTTCCCGTTGCGGCTCAGCATAACAAACCCAACTAGTATCCTTGAGGATGCAGGTTCGATCCCTGGCCCCACTCAGTAGGTCACAGATTGTGTGGCCATGAGCTGTGGTGTAGGTCACAGAGCTGCTTGGATCCCTCATTGCTGTGGCTGCGGTGTAGGCTGGCAGCTGCAGCTGCAGTTCCGATTCTCCATTCGATCCTTAGCCTGGGAACTTCCATACGCCATAGGTGCGGGCCTAAAAATCCAAAAAGAAAAAAAGGGAAAGTGGAGTTTAGCCTTCATGAGGCAGGGAATTCGGAGCCATTGATGGTTCTGGCCATAATGAAGGCTGTAAATAAAATCAATCTGGTAGCCCCTGTCAGGATGGATTGTGGTGGACTTCTTGCACCTATCCATTGCTTCTCAAACCCATATACATCAGCATCACCTGGATGGATTGGTAAAATGCAAATGGCCCGGCCCCACCACCTCTGACACAGGCATAGGTCTGGGGTGGGGCCTGGGAGTCTGTATTTATAGCAAGCTCCCACGGGATGCTGACGGTACTGGTTGGGGACCTCACTTTGAGAACCACTTCATGAAGCTGATGTTTGGATCAAACTCCGGAAGTGACAGTGAAAGGGAAAACAGGGGTGATAATTTCAAAGGAAAGGGAAATCAGGCTCTGTTACTGGATAAATTAAATATTGGCGCTACAGGAGAGGAGAGGCCAAAGCTGCAACCTTTTCAAAGCCCAAGTTAATGTCAGATCAGAGGGGGAGACAGGAGAGAACTTGGGAAGGGGGGCTGGCTTGAGAGCAGAGCTCCGGAGTTCGCTTTTGAACATGATAGTGACAATGCCAGTGCCCAGGGCACTGCCTGATGGTCCAGAACAGAGGCTGGGGAATGAATGTGGGTGGCGAATCAGACCCCAGGGTGTTCTGCAGAGGGATTGGGCTGAAATCCCATGGATGGAGGCATTGTCTGATGTCCAAGTGCTGACCGTGCCAAAGATGGATTGTAGGACCAGTAATGACGGGACGTGGATGCCGTCATTTCACGGGGACTAAAGGAAGAAAAGCTGTCCAAGAAGCAGAGGTCACAAGGATAGGTGGCAGGAGCCCTCCACTCTCCCACCTCCTCTTTCTCTGCATCTGACCCACCAACTCCTGCATCCTCCTGCCCAGCCAAGCCACTGCCCCTGCGCAGCGCTCCCAGACATCCCACTCTCCCTCCGTCCTGGCTGTCAGCCCTGCCCCTTGGGCTAAACGTCACTTAGGGCCGGATTGCATTTGTTTAGGCTTCTGAAGTCTTGACCTTGGTGAAGTGTGGAACGGGAAGCACTCAGAATGTTCTCTCTCAGCGGCGCCGACGAGAAGCTCGGGGCAGGTGAAGGCTGGTCCCCCCCGCCCCGCACAGGACCCCATCAGAGGGAAGGTCAGGCCCGGGTGTGCTTGGTCTTGGGAAACTTTCAAGGCTGCTCCCACCTGCCCTTTTGCAGAAAAGAGCAAAGCTGGCTCCCTGCCCCCGTCCCTCCCGCCTCCCGCCCCCCAAGCCAGAAGAGAAAAGATTGTTCCCTTCCAGCCTTTGGAGAGAGCGTGGCCCGGACGGCTCCTGCATTTCAGACTTCTGGCCTTCAGAATTCTGAGACAATGAATTGCTGCTGTTTTAAGCCCGTAGTTTGTGGTACTTTGTTACAGCGGTCCTGGCAGACCTAATTGTAAGCACAGGGCCTGGGTCCTGTCCACTGCTGGCACACACACCGGGCCTAGCCCTCACGTCCCGGAGACCGGAGGCAGGCGCTCCCACCCTCTCTTTTACCCCCTTGACCTTGCAAAAGGTTTCCCGGGAGGAATAGATGGAAGCTGCTCCCAAAATTCACTGGGGCTCTCAGAGCTTCCTGAATAGCACTTTTTAGAGTCTACCAATTAGTGCATTTTGACATCTCTTCTGAAATAATGGAAGTTAAAAAAAAAGGTCATTCTAGAAATTGCACTAAAATGAAGCGGCAGCCTTCCTAATGTGCTGCAGGGTTTGATGGAGTCTCAATTTACAAGAAAAGTAAGTTGAATGGCACTAATTGGAGGGCTTGTGGGGTCATTTCATTAGGGGAGCTCCCTGCCCCTTTTCAACCATAAGCTACCTACTGGATCTATGGCATTGCTAGTGACCCTGTTTGGCATCTGTTTCTTGGCAGTAAAACCAATATATCCTGGCTGAACAAGTACTGGGGAAGAATCCTTAATATAGACCAAGCGCTTAGTTGTTGAGTTGTATAGATATAATGGCTCTTGAGTTTCAAATACTTCCTTGGGGTCAGCGGAAAAGGGGATTGCGACCTTGAGTGTCCTCTTCATCCATAGCTTCCTACTATGGCGAGCATCCACGTTCTGGCAGGAATAGGCCCCCTTTGTTATTTATTCTGCTCTTTCCCCAGTTGTCAGCAGGATGGCAGGCAAAGCTGCTTCAGGGTTTAATTCCTCACGTGTTGAACTTGTAGCTCTGCTTGTGATGTGGGCTCTGGAAACCCTGGAGAAACGTCTCCTGGGTATCTTGTCACTGCTTTAAAGAGCTACAGAGAGTGTGTGGATTGATCCATGTTGCACATCGTGGCATTTGCTAAACAAGCTATATATAAAAGGCATGCTGTCATTGCGAGAAGAATAATCAAGCTTTCACAATTTAAAGTCTTTAGGTAATCATTCGAATGTTCAGAGACCAGCTGAGGCTAAAGTCTTCTGTATAAATTTGAGATGGAGTTTTAGCTTTACAAGGACCTGAGGTTTTTTTCTGGGCTGGAGTATAGGCACACTATGATACACTCACCAAATCCTAGTCTGAAAGGACTTTAAAGTAGGAAGGTAAGTCCCATACACTGCTGATGGGACTCTAAAGTGGTACGGCTGCTCTGGACAATAGTCTGGCAGTTTCTCAGAAGGCTAAAGTCGGGCTTACCTGATCATACGGTAATTCCACTCCTGCATATATACCCAAGACAACTGAAAACATCTAGCCTCTCAAAAATTTGTACATGAGTGTTCATAGCAGCATTATTAATAACAGGCAAAAAGTGAAAACAACACAAATGTCTATTAACTTTTTGGTCTCTCTCTACAAATATTATTTGGCCATAAAAGGGGATGAAGTACTCATACGTAGTATAGTGTGGATGAACCTGGCAACATTATGCCCTATGAAAGAAGCCAGTCATGAAGGAAAACCTCCGTCTATTTTCGTATAAGTGATTCCATTTATATGAACAGTCCAGAAGAGGCAAATCCATAGAGATGGAAAGTAGATCAGTGGTTGCCGGGTGTTGGAGGGAAGTGGAAATGGGAGAGTGACTGCCAGTGCTCAAGGGGTTTCGTTTCGGGATGATGGAAATGTTCTAAAGTTGGTCATGATGATGGATGTACAACTGTGTGAAATGCACTGAAAACCAATGAATTGTACACGATTGTATACTTTGAACAGGTGACTCGTACAGTGTGTGAATTATAAATCATTAAAGTGGATAGTTAGTCCCCCACCACGTGTGCCAGGACAACAGCCCATGCTTCTCAAAGACACAAACTGTCTCTGTAAATATTACGTTCTAATGCAGGGGTACAAAACCTTAGGTCATCTTTTCCCCCCTTCTCTTGGAGAAGTACGTAATTCTTTATTTACCTGAAAAAGAAGGAGCAGTGTCTCTATGATGAATGCACAGAAAGTCAAGCCCATTCTGGTCTATGCTTGATAATATAATTGCACCGTTTTTATGAAATGAGAAATAAAATATCATGGCACCGTTTTTTTTTTCTTTTTTTTTAATGAAATAAACCGAGCTCCAGTTGCGGACCTGAATCACCTGCCTGGCTGTCAACTCTGATTATCTGAGGTAGCTTTAAGAAAGGTTGAGGAGTGCGGCAGCTATGTTTCTTAGCAGCTGAGCCGTTGGAAGGAAACATGGCTTAATCATCACACACAGTGATCCACCTGATTTTCAGGACCTTTCTCAATTCTTGGCTCTTGCTTCTCACTCAGGATTGTGCGTGGACGGTATTTTTTGCCTTAGTGCCAGCGGGGTGGACAGAGCTGTCCTTCGAATTCTGATTTGGAGGTAAATCCTCCCGTCGCTGCTGGCCGGATTGTAGGCCCTGAGCCCCAGAAGCAGCAGTATTTTTCCCCCCCGAGAGAGTTCGGAGCCTCAGAGAAGGCTGCGCGGACACTAGTTTTCTATCGCGCATACGGTCTGCGAGCTTAGGAGAAGCCGTCTCGCTGCAGGTGACCTTGAGCAGCTCAGCGAGCCCCGAAGGGGAACCCTGGGAGGGCAGCGTATCTATCGGCGGGCGCCTTCTGCCTCCTCTGCTCTCAGACAGAAATGCCTCACGAATCCATCTGGAAGGGTGGCGGCAGGCCCACGTCAGCCAGCACGTGTTCAGCGCGGAGCGTCGTAGCCCCCTTCTTGGCGGCGGTGCATTGGCCAGGCTGTGGAGCTACCCTGGTTCTCCAGGTCTCCTGAGCTTAGCAGAGACCCAGTACCTTGGCCAGGCCTGACTGCGGTGGGGCCGTCCCGCCTCGTTTGCGTGCAGTGTGTTTACTCAGGCGCCAGGGCTGGAGGGCAGCAAGCTCAGACGAGCCTCCCTGCTTTTGTTTGTTCTAGCAACCCCACGCAGCCGGAGATGAGACGAGTTCAGATCCGTGCTGCATTCAGGGGACATCCAGTCAATGAGAAAGAGAGGAAAGCATTTAACGTGTCGGGATAGGTTTTAACAGGCTTCCTTCCTAAGCAGACGTGTCCGTTCCATATGCTTGGAGAATACATTTGCTGTTTTAAGTAGCAGTGACTGTGGGTATCGTCGAGGCTCTGTGTAGTGGTGGGGCAGGATAATGATAGTAGCTACTAGGTGCTGAGCTATGGGTAAGTAAGGGTATTGCCAGCCTGACTTTACAGAGGAGGGAACGGAAGCTCAGGGTCTGCCCAGGGACCCGCAGCCTGGAAGAAGTCAAGCGGGTCTGAATTCAAAGCTTTCTCTGAATCACACTGGCTCACTGCCTTCGGGGGTTAATGATGTTCCTTTTACAAGGTCAGACTAAACTCTGATTTGCACTTGATATTGGGACAGGAGGGAGGTAATCCATAAATAGATACGCTTCTGTTTAAGTTTGATTCCAAACCTAATGGTGTATGTAATTACATGATTACTGCTATTAGTATATGGCACTGTTTGCTGAGATGCCAGAGTTTGTATTTCATGCAGGAAACTAGACTGGCAACCACAGCTTAACACGCTGATGCTGGTCATTAGTGAAGTTCTCATTTAACTGATTGGACCATTTGCCTTTGAAAGCAGTGTGTCAATGAAAGTACAGTCATCTGTCTTCCCAACCCACCTTTTTGTCCTCAGTTTGGACACTGGCTGTAGTCATTTCTTTAGCTAGTTAGATTGCAAATGAACTGTGTTCAAGAAACATCCACAGAGGGGTGAAGTGCTGAAGTCCTGATGGGAGTAACTCTGATGTCGCCTTCCAGTAAGACCAGTTAGGCTCTTAATGATGGGCAAGGATGAGCCTCTGGGTCTGAACTGTGTCAACAGGATATAATTTATTTCTCCCTTTTCATGCAGATATCGTATCTGACTGGTCACCTATGCACGAAGCTGCAATTCATGGACGTCTGCTGTCTTTGAGGAACCTCATCAGCCAGGTAGGTAACTTTAAAAAAAAAAAAAGATAGATATTAAACATTATGTTACTCACCACGCTGATAAAAAGAAACCGTAGTCTGATATTAAGATATAAATTTCCTCTTCAGCAAAATGAGATGAATCCTGTCCTATCTAACTACTTCTTTACTTGGAGGTTGGCATGATCCTAGAGTTTAGTATAATTCGATGCACATGGTAGGTTCTAAAATAAATATCTATTGAATGAATATGTTACTGCAAATGGCATTATTTCATTCATTTTTATGGCTGAGTAGTATTCCATTGTGTATATGTACCACATCTTCTTAATCCATTCATCTGTTGATGGACATTTAGGTTGTTTCCATGTCTCGGCTATTGTAAATGATGCTGCTATGAACATTAAGGAGTGTGTGTCTTTTTGAATTAGAGTATTCTCTAGATAGATGCCCAGGAGCGGGATTACTGGATCATATGGTAGTTCTAGTTTTAGTTTTTTTAAGGAACCCCCGTACTGTTTTCCACAGTGGTTGCACCAATTGACATTCCCACCAACAGTGTAAGAGGGCTCCCTTTTCTCCACACCCTCTCCGGCATATATTGTTTATAGAAGAAACCTATTAAACAAATGTATGGAATAGTAGTATATGAACTTCTTTATTAATGCATTACATAACAAGATTGAGTGGTGATTCTAATGATTACTATACTTTCTAAGTAGGATGAATATATATTTTGAGATACTTTAAATAGTTGCAGTAATTGTAATCCAGTAAAAAAAAAAAAAATCTGTGATTCCTCTCTGTGTTAGTCCTATATACTGCTATAACTACTGTGGTTTGCAGTCTAAATTCACAATTGAAGGAGATGATAAATTTCAAGTAGTTAGTAGAAATAAATGTACTTTGAAAAAATTCCAATTTTACTAACGTATCCAGACTAAGAAATCGTCTATAAGAAAATAATTTCTAAAGAGAAACTTCAGACTATTCTAAGCCACTCTCTTAAGTGTTTTTGGTAGCAGCAGCCTATTAAAAATAGAAATGTATTCATAGAATACATAGAAATGTTATCATAAAAACAGAACAAAACATGGAGTTCCCGTCGTGGCTCAGTGGTTAATGAATCCAACTAGGAACCATGAGCTTGCGGGTTCGATTGCTGGCATTGCTCAGTGGGTTAAGGATCCGGTCTTGCCGTGAGCTGTGGTGTAGGTCGCAGATGCGGCTCGGATCCCGCGTTGCTGTGGCTGTGGCGAAGGCCGGCGGCTACAGCTCCTGTTAGACCCCTAGCCTGGGAACCTCCATATGCCGCGGGTGCGGCTCTAGATAAAGGCAAAAAGACAAAAAAAAAAATAGAAATGTAGATAATAACACGTAACTCTAGCTAAATGAAGTTAAGCTGATTCTCAGATAAAATGAAACATTTACCTTATTTTGATAGGGTAAAAAAATGATCATTGCAGCTTTTTATATATTACTTATTATATTGAATGGATTCATTTATATGTTTACTGAACATTACCCGGAACCATGTCTTACTTTATTTTTTTTTCTTTTTAGGGCCACACCCACGGCATGTAGAAGTTCCCAGGCTAGAAGTTGAATCAGAGCTGCACCTGCCAGCCTACGCCACAGCCACGGCAATGTGGGATCCAAGCTGTATCTGCGACCTACACCACAGCTCCCGGCAATGCCAGATACTTAACCCACTGAGCAAGGCCAGGGATGAAACCCACATCCTCATGAATACTAGTTGAGTTCATTACCACTGAGCCATAACAGGAGCTCCTAGAAACGTATCTTTATCTAAGCTCTTTTGCATCATTTAAGCAGGTTATTTTCTTGGAACCTCAATTTCTTCCTTCATAAAATGACCATTGTCATACCTACCTGTACTAGTCGGATTTTGCTGTGTAACAAAACAGCCCCAAAATCAGTGGCATAAACAGACATTTATTTCTTGCTAATGAGACTTTGGATCTGTTGCTCTAGGCTGAGCTTGGCTCCAAGCTACATGTTGGGTACAGCTCTGGTGCACGTGTCCCATCCGTCTATGATGAATAGATAGCTGAGGAATTTTCTCCTCATGGCACAAGGCTGAAACATAATAGGGTAAGCCCAACCATGAAAGAATACCTCCGATCTGCGTATGTTACATCTGCTAACATCCTATTGGTCAGAGCAAGTCAGATGACCAAGTCCAAAGTCAAGGCTGAAGGAAGTACATTTTGTTAACTATGAGGTCACGGCAAGGGTGTGAATGTATTACAGTGCTACAGGAGAGTAAAGAATTGAGGGAAAAAATTTAGTCTATTACAATACCTTGTTAGAGTCTGGGAGAATTAACTAAGGTGACATTATGTAAATTATCCACTCCAGTTAATCCTCACAAATGAGGAGTATCTATTTTATTACAACCTAGCACTTCAGGTAATCAAAGAATATGAAAAGCACTGCTGCTAAACTAAACAAACGTTTATTTTAGTCAGGGAAATAAGACCAAGCATTCAAATGGCTATAGCAAAGAGAAAAAAAAAAGTACAAAAAAAATAGTTCTCACTTGGTCCAAGAAGAGAGAAACTGAATCTGTAACTAATTATTCTTATCATGGCTTCACATTAAAATAGTGTGAGATTAAAAAGAATATAGTAATTCCTGGACCTAGATTTTCTGATTTAGCCTAGGGAAGTCTTCATGCATTGATATTTTTTAAGCTCCTGTAGAAACACTATGTTCAGGTATTTTTTTTAAAAAGGCCCTTATATCTATGGAGTAGGTTATTTGACATGAAAGAGAAATAGCATGTAGAAAGGAATAAAAAAGGCTGATATGTTGGATTTCATTAAACTTAAGAACTTGTTCATCAAAGGCAATATTTTAAAAGCAGTATTTTAAGGGAGTTCCCATTGTGGCTCATCGGTAACAAACCCAGCTAGTATCAATGAGGATGCGGGTTCGATCCCTGCACCCACTCAGTGGGTCAGGGATCCGGCGTTTGCTGAGAGCTGTGGTGTAGGTCGCAAGTGCAGCTTAGATCCCACATTGCCGTGGCTGTGGCACAGGCTGGCAGCTGCAGCTCTGATTCGACCCCTAGCCTGGGAACCTCCATATGCCGTACATGTGACCCTAAAAAAAGCATATATAAGTAAATAAATAAATAAAAGCAGAATTTTAGGTCAAGCCTCACATGAGAAAATATTTGCAAGATGTAAATGTGGCAAAGAACTCGTATTCCTAGGCTAAGATCAATACGAAAAAGGCTGGCAACCCAAGAGAAAAATGAACAGGAGACTTGGACTGGTACTTCCAAAAAGAGGATATCCAAATGTTTAATAAATACATCAAACTGTGCTTAGTAGTAATTGGAATAATTCAAACTATGGGTAAGAGATTATATTACCAGCTCTTCCCACGAGAAGGGCTAAATTTGGAAAGACATAACACCAAGTGTTGGCAACAATGTGGAGCATCTAGAACTCTGTTGCTTGTGGGAGTGTAAATTTGTACAAACCACTTGGGGAAATTGTTAAGGAATATATACTAAAGCTAGAATATCCCTACCCTACAACCCAGCAGTTTTATTTCTAGGTTTATATGCAACAGATATGGATACATATATTCATCAAAAGACGTGTACAGGTGTATTCATAGCAGCCTCATTCATATCAGCAAAAAAAAAAAAAAACCCTTGAAAACAATCTAAATGTCCATCAAAAGTAAGATGGAAAATTATATTTCAATATATTACCTAATGGAACTCTATACAGCAATGAAGATGGATGAGTGAGTGAGTCTGAAAAACAGGTAAGTCAAAGTAGCTGAGTACACACAAAAAAATACATACTTCATGGTTCAATTAATATAGCGTTCAAAACCAAGGACCACTAATCTATAATGTGAGAAGTCAGTATTGTGGATGCCTTTGCAGATGAGAGGTGGGTGTTAATTTGGGTAGGATATATGTGGACTTCTGGTAACTTTTCCCCCCCTTTACCTGTATAATGGTTATTTTCTTTGTGATAATTCACTGAGGCTTACACTAAGGATTTATGAGCTTTTCTTTGTAAGTCTTGCACTTCATTATTAATTTATTTTTTAAAAAAGCAATATATATATATTTTTTTTGGTTAGGTCATCAGAAAGCAATTAAGGTACCTCTTGGGTGCAGTATGACCTTAATTTGGTGGTTCTCAACCTGGGCTGCATATTAGCATCCCCTTGGGCTGGGATTGGGTGGGGGTTCTTAAAAATATGGATGCCTGAATTCAACTCCCTTTGATTATATTGCAGTTGCTCTGGGATGCAGCCTGGGTATCAGGATTTTTTTTTAAAGCTCCCCTGGAGATATGAATGCACAGCCCTATAAACATTGCCAGTAAAGTCTCACTGCATGCAAGTGGTAAGGACTGGCTTTCCTGTTCCTTGAATAAAATTTTTTATGCTGCTCCCTGCAATCTTTAAAGGGCTAAGTCACAATCAGAGTGGATTCTAGGAGAGATCCTGGCGTTCTGAAACATCAAACCTTTAGGATGTGGCAGTTAATTGAAGGCTAAGAGATAAATCATAACAAGAAACCTCAGATAATACCTGCCCAGCAGTTACTGATTGCTACGCATTTTGCATACATCGTTTTTTGATCTTCATACCATCCTTGTAGGGGAGGTACAATTATCTCCATTTCCCAGATGGAAATTAAGTCTTTGGGAGATAAGTAGCTGGCCCAAGGTCACAGCGCTTGTTGTGTGACGATGCCAGCATTTGACCTTGGGAATCATTCTGCTGTCCTCTCTCTGAGGTCTCATTCCTAGGTATGAAATGAGATAGTAGTGCCATTCAGAGAATTAGGTCCGCCAAGACAAGGAGCTCTTTTCAGGGGAGTTTGGTTGGCAAATTTATGGCGTGAGCTGGGTCTTTGGGTGGTTAATGTCTCAGCAGAGGATTAGAAACATGTACTGCGGGTGGAGATTTAGATTTGAAAGCCATATACAGAGAGAGGACTGAGGGAAAAGAAAAGGATTTGAGGGCAAATCCTTGAGGAAATGCCTGCTTTAAGAGATGAAAGGACCAAAAGGACATAGTTAGTGAAAGAGGCAGAAAAAAAGGCAGCCAGAGGCCGGAGATAATTCCAGGTAGTGCTCTGCCAGAGCAGCCAAGGGAGAGGTTTCGTGAGGACGGGGTGACTATGTGGCAAATCCAGAGGTGGAAGGAAGTGGGGGACAGATCCTGGATCCCATAAGGAGGACGTCACTGGCGATCTTTCAAAAAAGTTGCAGCAGAATCGTGTTGGTAGAGAGTGAGAGAAGGAGTCCAAGTGGAGACAGTGGGGATAGGCTATTTTAGAAAAGGGTGAGGGAGCGAAGGAAGGAAGAGCGTTGGCTGGTTGCTTGGCAGAGGGTCAGGATGGAGGGGTGGGAAGACTTTGAAAGCAAAACCAAGGTGTGCCTGACGAGGAGAGCAGGGGGGAATGCAAGTGAGAAGGTGAATGAAGGACAGTCATGGGGGTGACAGTGGGGGCAGGGGAGGGGACCGGCCGAGGTCACTGGCTGTTGGACTGAGCTCATGCATTTCCTCCTCGAAGAAAGGAGCAAATGGGAGAAAGGGAGACTGGAGACAGGCGGAGAGATTCTCAGGGTGGGGAGGGGAGTGTAGGAAGCTCTCACACCCAGTGGCTTCAACCTCCTTGGTAAAGTGAGAAGGAAGTGAGGGTTCTGACAAACATGAGTGAGATGGGTGTTCATGACCCTCCTTTCTGCTCAGTGTGGAGGAGGAAGTGGTAACCGAACAGGATGCAAGATAAAGCCTAACCTTGTAGTCGGTTGGTTCAGCCTGAGTAGGCATGTGATTCGGGGCTGGGACAGAAAGTTAGCAGGTACTGAACACTGTGCCAGCCGTGGGTGCCTTGATACTGCACAGCCCCAAGGACCCAGCAAAAAGAGCTTTTGATTAGAGACTGAGACTAGGGGACAACTGATGATTAAAAATAAACTATTCAAACCATTTTTTTTTAAACTGAAAGCCACTGATGATAGAAATATTAAAAATAAACTGTTCAATCCATTTTTTTTTAAACTGAAAGCCACTGTAGACTGGACCCTCTGTGAAGTAATGACTTAAAAATTACCTGACAATGTTAGGTGGGCCTGGGAAGGACTTCTGGAAGAGTCAAAATAACCTGCTTGGAAATGAGAAATTCCCAAATCCTTTATAGCACCTTGCCATTCCAGCTCACAATAGGCCGATAAGTGAGAGGCCAAGAGAGTTTGAGAGCAAGATGAAAGTCAGTCTTGAGTGTATGTCACATGGCCAGGTCGTAGATTTCTGTGTTTTCCCAAGTGGCTGTATTATATTCCGCTCCCGCTAGCAGTATGACAGTTCCTTTTTTTTTTTTTTTTGGTTTGTTTTCTTACATCATTGTCAACACCTTGGTGTACTGTCAGGTTTTGAGCCAAGTTTACCTTTAAAAGAATTGTCTGGTATTGGATCATGGCTGAAACCCAACCCTACAGAACTGTTGCTTTGTACCTCTTACTTGGCCCATTTCCGCTCCTCCAGGGGTGGCCTGTGAACCTCATCACAGCAGATCGTGTGTCCCCACTCCATGAAGCTTGTCTCGGAGGTCACGCCTCCTGTGCAAACATTTTATTAAAGCATGGTGCTCAGGTAAGTGGAGCACAAATCATATCTTGGGAACCGTGACTGAAAAATGACTATTTCTAGCCCTTGTGAATAATTTTCAGCATTTTTGATTGGCCCAATTTGTTTTTATTTTTGTTTTTTTTTTTTCAAAAGTAGTATGTCCATCAAGCTCATTTGCTTTAGCAGTAGGTGAAATGTTGCAATTTTCACTCGAAAGTAATGGTTCAAGTCTTTATCATTTTCTGGAACAGTCACTACTAATAAATAGCTGTTCGATTTCTGCCTTCATTCCCATGGCTGGAAGGTGGTGAAATATTGTAGAAAACATATAAAATTTGGCTCCATAAGCCCTGAATAATGGTCCCAGACCATCTCTACCATTTATTAACATTGGCGACTTGGACAAGTTACTTAGCCTGTGAGCTTTAGTCTTTACATGAAAAAGAAGGAAAATATCCCCCAAATTATGCAGCATATTTTGTGCTATTGTGAGGATTGAGAGAGAGAAGGCATATGATTATTATTTGGAGAATGGAAATCAGGATGGCATAATGAGAGTCTGTAGAAGGGAGATGCAAAATCATTGAATCTGAAAGTAGGGACCAGTAGGTCTTCCATGAACTAAGTCCCCTCATGATCAAAAGTGATGGGAAAATCTGATCAGAAACTTCTCTATGGCTTTGTCATATTCTCTAACCAGTATGCACCGAGCAGTTTTTATGTGCCTAACTCTAGATAAAGATTTTTAGGAACTTACATACTAAATGAGACAATCAGATAAACAGGTGAATGGCTGAATGTAACACTAGCTGCTTTAATAGATAAACCCTGAAATCTCTGGAGTCTAATAGAATAAAAGTTTATTTCTTGTTCATCTTCAACTCTAGTGTGGGTGTTCCCAGTTGGGTGGCTGTTTTCCAAGGGTGATTCAAGGACACAGGCTTTTTTCATCCTGTTGCTCCACTGTCTTCAAGTGGCTCCCACATGTGCTCCATTCCAGATGGCTAGAAAGGGAAAAGACACGGAGGATTGTGAATGGAAGACTTTTAAGGACCGATCTTGGGAGTGACATATGTCACTTTAGCTCACGTGTCATTGGCCAGAACTCGGGCCGCGTCTAACTGCCAGGAAGGTGGGGAAGTATAGCATGGCTGTGCTTCCGGGAGAGAGGAAATGAGCGTGTCGAATGCCTAGCAGCTCAGCCACAGCACACAGTTGCAATACACTGTTTTTATCCATTAATTTTTGCTGTGTAACAAACCACCCTGACCTAATGACTTAAGACAGTAGCCATTTATTTATCTCACAATTGCTAGTGTTGGCTGGTCTGGCCTGCTTCTGCCAACCTCAGCTGGGCTTACTGAGGCGTTGGAAGTCAGCTGATGGGGGGCTGGGGCTGGCTGCTTCTCGATGACCTTGGCTAAGAAAGCTGGGAAATCTGGGGAGGCAGAAGATCTCTATGTGGTCACTCATCCTTTAGCGGGTGGTCTGGGCTTGTTTACATGGTGGCAGGGATCCCAAGAGCCACAGTAGAGGGCAAGCTTTCTGCTTGCATCACATTTGTCACTGCCTGCATTGGCCAGAGCAACAACTCACGTGAGCAAGCCCAGCTTCAAGGACTGAAGAAATAGACTTTGGAGGAGTTGGAAAGACGTACTGCTAAGGGATGTGCTTCCCGGGCAGAGAATGTATGGCCATTTTTGCAATAGGAGTTCTCTGGTGGCCTAGTGATTAAGGATCTGCCGTTGTCACTGTGGTGGCTTGGGTCACTGCTGTGGTGCTGGTTCATTCCCTAACCTGGGAACTTCTGCATCCCACAGGCACAGCAAAAATAAAAGAATAGTAAGCTATTAAAATTATTCTAATGAGTTTCAAAGTTCATGTTCTGGGAGATGGCATGGCAGAGATGGAATTTGCAGGAACATCCTTGGTGCCGTATATTGCAGACCTCATTTGACTTTTCCAAACAAGTTCATGGAATTTGTTATTTCTGCCCGCATTTTATGGCTATTCAATTTAATGCTCAGAGAAATTAAATAATAGCTTGAAAGTGGTGGAGCTTAGATTTGAATCTGGGACACCCCACTGCCTGCCTTCATTCTTGAGCTTCTCTTTTCCTTTTTTTTTTCTTTTTTCTTATTTCCTTTTTTTGGGTACACCCATGGCATGTGGAGGTTCCCAGGCCAGGGATCGAACATGCACCCATAGCAGCGACCCAAACTGCTAGAGTAACAATGCCAGATCCTTAACCCATTGCACCACAAGGGAACTCCCTGGAGCTTTTCTTTATAGGTGAATGGTGTTACTACAGACTGGCATACTCCCCTGTTTAACGCTTGTGTCAGCGGCAGCCAGGACTGCGTGAATTTGCTTCTGCAGCATGGAGCCAGCCCTCATCCTGCCAGCGACCTGGCGTCTCCCATTCATGAAGCTGCGAGGAGAGGTAAATCTGTTGAGCATTGAAGTTTTCCACTTACTCCTTCACGGGACATCTTCCCGTCGAAAGGAAGAGGGAAAAGGAGGGGTATGGAGCAGTCCTTCTCACTGTGGGGTCCCGGGGCCAGAAGCATCAGCATGACATGCCAGATGCAGACCCTTGGACCCCCGTTCCAGACCCACTGGGACAGTAACTTAGGGGTGGGGCCCAGCCACCTGTGTTTTGTTTAATAAGCCCTGTGGGTGATTCTGATGCAGAATAAGAAGCAGCCTTTTAGAACATTCGGAATGTTGTTCACTGCTGTGTTTCTGAAACAGGGCCTGGCATATGGTAGACTGACTACCCTTCGCCATTTGTGGAATATCACAAATAGGACCCATTGTTCTACGAAACAAGCTATATCCTCCGGTTTGGGGGCCTTAAAGAATACTGTGTCAGGGCTACCTAGGTCTGCTAAGTGAGACAAACTTTCAATTTTTGGAAATATAAAACTTTATATACAGTTTGGGGTAATTCTCCCCACCCCTAGCTTTACTGAGGTATAATTTACAAATAAAACCATGTGTAGTGGAAGTTCTCGCTGTGGTTCAGCAGAGATGAATCTGATTAGTATCCATGAGGATGTGCGTTCGATCCCTGGCTTTGCTCTGTAGGTTAAGGATCCAGTGTTGCTGTGGCTGTGGTGTAGACTGGCAGCTGTAGCTCCGATTTGACCCCTAGCCTGGGAACTTCAATATGCCATGGGTGCGGCCCTAAAAAGCAAAAATAAGTAAATAAGTAAATTAGTAAATAAGTAAATAAACCCTGTGTATAGTTAAGGTGTATAATGTGATGATTTCACGTACATATATATTCTGAATGGATTACCACAAGCAAGTTAGTTAGCATATCTATTACCTCATGTAATTACCGTTTTTTTGGGTGGTGAGAACATTTGAGATCTGCTGTCTTGGCAAATTTCAAGTTTATAAGACAGCCTTATTATATAGTCACTGTGCTGTATGTTAGATCCCCAGAATTTATTCATATGGTAATTCTTTCATAAAGTCACAGTTTTCCTGCTATTCTTTTTTTTCTGTCTTTTTTTTTTTTTTTTTAGGGCCACACCTGTAGCATATGGAGTTCTGAGGCTAGCGGTCAAATCAGAGCTGCAGCTTCCCGCCTGTACCACAGCCACAGCAACGTGGGATCCAAGCCGTGTCTGTGACCGACACCACAGCTCACGGCAACTCCACTGAGCAAGGCCAGGGATCGAACCCACGTCCTCATTGATACTAGTCAGATCCGTTAGCACTGAGCCACACGGAAACTCCTTTCCCTGCTCTTCTTAACTCTGAGACAAAAAATAAAATGGAAAGTTTTGCCTTTCTCCAGTCTTCCTCCTCCTCATGATGACGTACTTTGCCAGGAGGGCTCTTTCAGCTGTTTCACCAAACGGCTTCCCGTGGTCTTTACAGCAGCCCCATTTGACTGGATCCACCCATATTATAATCATCTCCCAAAGCACTGGCATTGCTTCATGAGGAGCCATGCTAACTCATTGTGTTCATTGGGCACACGAAACTAAAATGGAATCACAAGGTAGATGCAAAGGAGCAATGTTTCAAGTATGACATTCTAGGAGGTCCTGCTGTGGCTCACCAGGATTTGCGGGATCTCAGCAGCACCAGGACGCAGGTTCGATCTCTGGCCTGGCACAGTGGTTTAAAGGCTCCTGAGTTGTCCTGGCTGGGGTGCAGCTGTGGCTCAGATCTGATCCCTGGCCCAGGAGCTCCATATGCTGTGGGGTGGCCAAAAAAGGAAAAAAACAAAACAAAACAAAACAGTATGACATCCTAGACCAGGAAGAGTGATTCTGCTTTCACCAAACCTAGTTGGCCACCCTGGGCCCCACTCACTCTGGATTTGGCACCTTCTTCTAACCCTCACCTGTGCCCATTGTGGTCTGTTTGTCCCAGCGCCTGCCCTTGGTGAGGTTTTACGTTTCCTTCCCTGTCCCGTGGCCCACGCTGTGCCCTTTCTTCTTCAGGTCCACCTTTATCTATTGTTTTTTTTTTTTTTAACTTTTTCGTCTTTTTAGGGCAATTTAGGAAGTTCCCAGGCTAGGGGTTGAATCAGAGCTGCAGCTGCCAGCCTACACCACAGCCACAGCAACGCAGGATCCGAGCAGCATCTGTGACCTACACTGCAGCTCATGGCAACGCTGGATCCTTAACCCACTGAGCGAGGCCAGGGATCGAACCTGCCAGGGACACTAGTTGGGTTCCTTACCGCTGAGCCACGATGGGAACTCCAGGTCCACCTCTAGTCAGTCTCTGTTCTTCCATAGCTCTCCCCAACTCTCACTTCAGTTTCTCTGCTCAGACTGGTGACAGAGCCACAAACAGCCGAAGAAGGTGGATGGTTGCTGGTTGCTTCCTGTGGCTGCTAAACTCAAATGGACTTCTACCCAAGAGCTGCAGATCACATGTTATCCTCAACCCATTAGCCTGTGGCAGTGCTGAAGATTATTCCCTGGTCTAAGTAAAAGATATAGGTTTTAGTCCCTGGATAAGTTGTTGGAAAATTGAAACACACAAAAAATGGGCAAGGTGGTGTTCCCCTAACTAAGAGAATTCGTGCCATGTTTGTTTTCTCCCATTGTGGGCTGCAGGCCACGTGGAGTGCATCGAGTCTCTGGCGGCCCATGGAGGTGACGTTGACCATAACATCAGCCACCTGGGCACTCCATTATATTTGGCTTGTGAAAACCTGCAGGTAGCCTGTGCCAAGAAGCTTCTGGAATCAGGTAAAACCCAAAGCAACGCAGAACAAGGAAAGCAAATGCAAAGTAAATTAAAGGTATTTGAAAGCTGTTTGTATTGTAGCAGAGGCAAGAGTGTGGGCAGTGGAGTTGGAAAGCTCTGAGTTCATCCTGGCTCTGTTCCCATGTGGAATTATTTTAAACTATTTGACCTTTAGTTCTCTTACTTGTAGTGAGGAAAGTGATGATGATGACGATGATATCTCCTCCCAGGGTGGTCCTCAATGGTTATTATTTTTGCCTCCCTTTTCTCTGCCTCCCTCCCTCTGGCCAGTGATATTATTAGGCCCAGCATAACTCACACAGCTGCTAGATTAGGGCTGAGTCTTTGGATTTGGGGCTGCTTCCACCAGTTCTCTTTGATTTGGAAATAGAACTTGACCCTTTTGGGGCGTTCCCATTGTGGCTCAGTGGGTTACGAACCCAGCTAGTATCCATGAGGATGCGTGTTTGATCCCTGGCCTTGCTCAGTGGGTTAAGGATCTGGCATTGCCGTGAGCTGTGGTGTAGGTCACAGACACGGCTCAGATCCCCTGTGGCTGTGGCTGTGGCGTAGGCTGGCAGCTGCACCTCCCATTCAACCATATGCCACAGGTTTGGCCCTAAAAAGCAAAGCAAAGCAAACAAAACAAAAAACTTGACCCTTTTTTAGTCCATTATAAACATATTTCTTTGAAAGGGCCTAGGTCACACCATTCCTTTTTACCTCCCTGCTGTTGTCCATTCTCTCCTTCGACACTTGGAGTAACTGTTTATCAGCTCTTGAAGTATTTGGGTTCTGGTTATTCTTTAAAAATCCAGTAAGCTTTCCCTCCACTGAATGTTCTTGTAGTTCTTACTGCCTTTTACTCACACGGTCGCTGTGACCATGAGTAAGGAGATTCATTCTCTCTGTTTCTCTCCCTCTTTCTCTCTTCTCTCATTCTAGGTGGATTTTAAGCTCCTAGTCACAAAAGGGCCAGGTTTGATAGCCTTCACAAAGCCAAGACCAATACAAGAACACTGTAGTTAACGTGTTGAGTGGACCTAGAGTTCCATTTTATTAGAAGGAGAGTGGCTCAGGCAAAGCCATATGTCCCCACATGTCATAGTGGGAGCTGGCATCTGGGCTGGGATAGGTAGGGATTTGTTGAGAGCTTAGGGATGGAACTGGGTGGGGATTGTCCTAGAAATCTACCTTATCCCTGAGGAGCAGGACTTTGCCCCCTTCCCTGTGATCCTGGGATTGGCCACCCCAATCCAGGCAATGCCATGGTAATTGGTTGCCCTTCTGTGTCCAAATCACATGGTCCCAGGTTTCAGGTTTGAACTTGATCGCAGTTGCAACTGCCTGTCAGAGATGGGATTTCACCATCTGGCATCACTTCCGGTCTGTACGGGCTAATATCCGGGCTCCATTAATAATGAATGTGCAGCTTTCATGCCATCAGGATTTTTCTTATATGTATCACACGCATGTTTAGTGCCCAGAGGCCAGGTTTTAAGCCTCATATGCCATATATAGCTCATGTTGTACATTGAGTCACCTTGTCAAGCGGAACGTGGCGCGTATTATTAAATGGAATAAAGTCATGGCCTGTTTTCTCAGGGAAACCGCCGTGCCGCCCCGTGGATGCCCTTGTGTTGGGAACTTTGAGGTGCAGCGCTTCGAGGAGGGCGTGCCGGGGCTCTGCTCCGTGGCTGACTCTCTGTTGTTCTCACGACTGTTTAGGAGCAAGCGTGAACCGAGGCCGGGGGCTGGACTCCCCTCTTCACGTGGTGGCCAGGGCTTCCAGTGGGGAGCTGGCCTCCCTGCTCATGGACTTTGGAGCAGACACCCAGGCCAGGAATGCTGAAGGCAAACGTCCCTTGGAGCTGGTGCCTCCAGAGAGCACCCTGAGCCAGCTCTTCTTGCAGAGAGAAGGTGCTTCTCCTTTGCCTGAACCTAAGCCCTAAATCCATAGCGACTCCTGTGGGCTCTAGCAGGAGGCAGGTACTTACTGAGTTCTAACTTCCAGCCCTATAAGAAAAGATCGTGCTCTGCCTTCTGCAAATGTGGGAAGCTGAGATAATTTAGTATTCATCAAGGTACAGTGGTGGTTACATAATAAAGAACCGCCCTGCTGTTTGGCATGTTGGCCCCAGGCTGTCTTAGATGATCTAATATTTGTGTATGGGGTAGGCCAACTTTCAAAGAATTAAGATGTCATTTTAAAATAAAGTTCTCTAAGCCACGCTTGAGAGTGGTGCCTCAGATGCCTCTTTGGGGTTGTACAATGCCCCAGGATGTCTTACTGCAGTATAGGTGGGCTGGACAATTGGGCCTTTGGCTTCGGGAGGTGGGGGTTGGGTGTTTAGAACGCAACTCATTGAGCATTAGATGGTATGACGTGCGTGATTCATAGCAACCTAAAGACGTATGCTGTTTTAAATTAGTCAGCACCGAATCCACACTCCTCCAGAAATAAAAACCGGACACTCCTGACCCAAACAAGTAAATCCTGGGGTTGAGCAGGATGCAGTGGAGCGGGGGCACTTCCCTGGGCCGCAAGGTTGGGGGTGGACTCGGGTGGAGAGCAAAGACCCCTGCGATTGAATTCCTGATTGTCCCTAGAGGTGGAGAGCAGCCAGCCTGAGCTCTGCTTTTTTTGTTTTTGTTTTTTTTAACTGGAGTGTGGACTTCGTTGTGTTTCAAGGGCTGTGGGAATTTGAAGCAGGATTCTGATGTCATGTAATCTGGTTATTTTCCCCCTACATAGCTGAGAATTAGGGTTCGCTCTGGGCAGAATTGTGACCCCTGAATGCTGCTTCCTCCTACACCCATCATTGCCCCAAGGTGCTTATGGCCATAGTCCCACCTTGGGCCCCCAAACAAGGCCTGGGCTCCAATAGAAAACCTTTTACATGAAGCAGCGGGACCACTGCCGGGCACCTTTTCCTGCATTTTGACAATTTCTTGTTTTCAAAAAAATTGTTATCCACGTAGACTGGCCTGATTTCTCCAGCAGACACATATGGCACAATGTTTAGGGCCTACAGGAATGTTTTGATTCTTTTCAAATTTGGAAGGAAAAAAATGAATGGAACTCAATCTGGGTTATATCAGTCTTCATGTGAACACAGTCGTCAAATTATCAGTTGTAAAATATCTTTTTTTTTTTAATTGAGAAAGAGATCCACGAAGCAAAAGTGCCTCAGGGTTCCCCAAAGTCATGAAATCATATATATATATATATATATATATATATATATATATATATACACACACACACGCACAAATGTGTGTGTGTGTGTGTGTGTGTGCAGGCTCTTCCCCTCACCCCATCAAATGATCTCATTGGATTTTCAGGTTGCCTTTACTAGCTCTTCCTTTCTACTCTATTTCCCAAAGCCATTCTGAGACACATATGTTGCCTTTAATTCACACCTTGGTGGCAGTGTGGCCAGCGAGGCCACTAGTTTATAAAATGTCATTTGCCCTTAGAGAGAATCACCACTTCTTTTGCCTCCCTGAGTCATTCCGGGGGGGTTCTGGTGAAGTCGCCTCTCGGCAGCCTGCGAGGGCATGGGGATTGGAGCCAGGCAAGCAGAGAAAACCAGACCTGCAGGTTTAACACGGCACTTTCTGTCTCTGGGTGGCTCCGGCAAGGAGTTCTAGAATATGACCACCTTACCCCTCCTCCTCCATGTTGCAGCGCATCTAGAGCAATGTTTATTCATGGTGCACAATGACAGCTAAAAATGACTCAGCCCAGCGCGAGGAGCCACCCCTGCATGCACCTGGGTCTTTAAGCACCATGACTGTTGCTGGACAAAAAGAAATTGAGACCCAAAGCAATATGCCCACTGATAAGCATAGAATTAGCTGATTCCACTATGGAGTAAAGCCAACCCCGTGAATACAAAGCGCAGTGGGTCTTCCGCTCTATTTATATGGAATGAAGGCTGTAGTTGTTATACATCATCCCACTTGTGGGAAGCAACAGATAGTCCCTTTCCATCAATCATTACGCTGAGCTAAATCTGATGCCCTGCTTTTTCCTAATTCTCCATCAGGCTTGCTCTGACGTCTTGTTCTTTGTAATTCTTTATCAGCACTTCCTCCAGTTGTCTCTGTCCTTGTATGTTGCGTGCGCGATTAGCCACGTCCTTCAACATCCCTTCACTTTGCTGTACAGCAGAAATTGACACAACATTGTAAATCAACAATACTTTAATAAAAGGATATTAAACAAAACATTCCTTAGTGCGTGGAGATTAAGTTCAGTTTCCCTGCACTGCGCTCTTTGCAGTTTGCTAGCAAATGCTGTGAGTACAGGGGGAATCATTCATGAATATACGCCTTGAGTGCCTTGGACATCATCAGGAAGATGCCCTAAATTCCAGCAGGGACCTTCTGAACGTGCTGTGAGGGCCCGATCGAAAATACGTCTTTTCTTTCTTTCTTGTGGATGTGTCTTTCCGTGCTCTCCATCACCTGAGAAGTACGCCTCCCAGCTTATCCTGCAGCTTGTGGGGGACACGATAGGAAATTAGAGGCCATGGTACCCTCTCGTTTGCATTCTCCATGCTGGCCACGCACTAAAATGACCTGGGGCACGTGCCTTTACAAAATCCAGATGCGCGGGTGCCACCTGACAGCAACTGAAGCAACATCTCTGGGGTGGGGCCCAACATCGCAGCATAGTTTAGAGCCGGCCTCCCAAGTCTGGATTGAGGGCCCTCCTTTATGGGCTTCTTGAGGGTGTGTAGCTTTTTTCTTTTCTTTTTAGGGCCACCGCCATGGCATATGGAGGTTCCCAGGCCAGGGGGTCGAATCGGAGCTGCAGCTACTGGCCCACACCACAGGCACACCAACACGGGCTCCTTAACTCACGGAGTGAGGTCAGGGATCCAACCCGCATCCTCACGGATACCAGCCTGATTCTTAACCTGCTGAGCCACAACAGGAAATCCAGCTTTGCTTTTTTTTTTAACTTTATTTTTTTAAATTGTATTAACGTATAGTTGATTTACAGTGTTGTTGTGTCTGTTACTGCTGTACAGCATAGTGACCCAGTCATTTGTTCATATATATCTCTGCACATTCCTCTTCTCATGCTATCTTCCAAAAATGCTTTTAATAAGCAGAAGAGAACTCCCATTGCAGTTTAGTGCAGGGACATGGGCTGGGGCTGGGAAACCATCTTTTTACTCTATGACACGGTTTCTCAGCCTCAGCACTGCTTTCATTTTGGACCAGTTGGGGGCGGTCCTCTGTGCCATAGCCTGTTTAGTGCCATCCCTGGCCTCTATCTACTAGATGCCAGTAGCAATCCGCCCCCCTCCCCAAAGTAGCGACAAACTAAAGTGTCTCAGAGACACTGCCAATTGTCCCTAGGGAGCAAAATGCTCCTCTTTCCCCCTTCCCCCCTGTTGAGAACCACTGTATTAAGATGCAAACTCTTTGCTGGATCCCTAGGCAAGGTTTGTGCGGGTTCATTTTTCACCTATGTGTTGAAGCACTGGGATAGTTCTCTATAACCAGATGACTTCAGACCCCACACTCACGCCTCACTGATAGCTTATTGTATTTGAATGTCTTAAAACTGCTAAATTATAAAAGTGTTCATATCCAGAAATATGACCTTTCTTAAAGGTAAAGACCCATAAGCCATTAAACATGCATTTTATTTCCATTACTGGAAACTGCATAGACCCGCACTTGCAAAATTAGCTTCTATAGTTTTAAATGTCTTTGTTCTAAATCAAAACTTAATGAACTCGTTTCAGTTAGATACCAGAGAAGAGAGAACATGGCCTAGAAATGCCTCCTACGAAACCCAGAAAATGGTCCGAAGCAGTACCACATTATTTCAGTATAATAGTGTTATATAGCTCATATGCCTTTAACGAAGGGAAGGAAAAGTCTTAGATCAGTGAAACCCACGGGTGACTTGTCTCATGATCTTTCTGCAGGGCCACCTACTTTGATGCAGTTGTGCCGCCTTAGAATTCGGAAGTGCTTTGGGATCCGGCAGCATCACAGAATCACAGGACTCAGTCTCCCCGAGGAGCTGAAACGGTTTCTCCTGCACGTTTAAATGTGTCGAGTGGAGTTACAGACAATGGTCGGGTGTTGAGGCCACTGGCATTTCAAAATAAAGTCGGGTTTATAGAGCTTGGTTAGTTTTTTTTTTTTTTAATGAGATTTTAATTTTTTTTTTCTTTTTCGGCCACACCCATGGCACGTGGAAGTTCCTGGACCAGGGATGGAATGTGAACCACAGCTGCGGCAACTCAGGATCCTCATCCTACTGCGCCGGGCCAGGGATTGAACCCGCATCTCTGCAGAGACAACACCAGATCCCCAACCTACTATGCCACAGCGGGAACTCTGAGATTTTTATTTTTAATGTAACAGACTGAGTACTTTTGTGTTATTGGTTGGAAGGCATGAAAAAATCCCCCCCCCCACCTGAAAGAGGGTGGCTAATATAACAACTGTGGTGTAAAATATCTCTACGTGCCAAGCACCAAGCTAGGAATGTTCTAGAAGCATCATGTAGCCCTCACAGCAATCCTGCCAGGTGGGTACTATTTCTTCCCCTTCTCCAGGTGAGACCCTGAGACTCAGGTAGGTCAATCTGTCAATTAACTCACCGTGAAGAGGGAGCCAGATTTGAGTATAGGTTTTCTGATGCTAACCTGGAGATTTTTGAGGGAGGCAGAATTTTCCAGTATCACTCTCCTGCCTCCATCTCCACTACATGGGAAGGAAGGTAAGAAGGAAAGACATTTCTTTGACTACATCCGACTTTATTTTTTAAAACCTTCTCTGTTCTTATGACTGCTGCTCTAGCGTAGCATGCAGTGACCAGTTCTTTTTTTCAACCAAAACGTCCTATACATATCAGGCATATTCTAGAACCGTGCTGTTCAGTACAGTAGCTGCTAGCCCAGTGGTTCTCAACCAGGGGCGATTCTGCTCCTTAGGGGACATTTGGCATCATCTGGAGACTTTTTTGGTTGTCACAGCTCAGGGGAGGGTACTACCGGCCACTGGGTAGAGGGCAAGGTTGTTGCTAAACATCCTACAGCGCACAGGACAGCCACCAGAGCAAAGAATGTTCTAGTCCAAAATGTAAATAGTACCGAGGCCGAGAAACTCAACCCTAGCCATATGTGGCTATTTTTAAAACGGTAAATTAATTCAAATTAGAAAAAATAAAAATCCAGTTCCTCAGAGCCATTAGCCGCATTTCAGATGTTTATTAACCACACATGGCTAGTGTCTGCTGCACTGGCCAGGACACACACATACAGATGATCATAGAAAGTTCTGTTCTGTTCCTCCATCGTTGCAGAGATCTCTACTGGGAAGCACTCTTCAGATGCTCGACAAATGTATTTGTTTTTTTGTCTTTTTAGGGCTGCACCTGTGGTATATGGAAGTTCGCAGGCTAGGAGTCAAATTGGAGTTGCAGCCGCCGGGCTACGCCACAGTCAGAGCAATGGGGGATCAGAACCAAGTCTGTGACCCACACCACAGCTCATGGCAACGCTGGATTCTCAACCCACACAGTGAGGACAGGGATCGAACACACATCTTCATGAATACTAGTCGGGTTAGTTACACCTGAGTCACAAAGGGAACTCCTTGACAAATGGATTTTAACTGCCTTTTCATTTCTGATTTACATGACACCTGTGACATAATTCAGTAATGGTGGCTGGGGTTTGTCTTCTCTCTGAGATATGAATGTGGGACTCTGTTGCATCAAGAGACTGAAAGGTAATATTGTACCTACTTAAGGCAAATCCTAACCTGTAAGATGACATACGGCCTAGATGATCTCTAAGGATATTTCCTAGGCAATTTTCTGTGATTCTAAATTCAGTTTGCAATGTGAAAAAAAAAAAATGACTCGGGAATATTGTTCTAAAAAATGCCGGACTAGTTGCCCAGCAGATGGTGCTGCTGCCACGTAATCGCATAAGCAAAAAGATTGCTCCTCATAAATTGTTAAGATACTTTATAACATAGGCTCTGGAAATTTCCATGCAGAAATGAAAACTTGGTAGTGATAAATTCCATTGACACTGGGTTTTCGTCTTCCGTTGTGCCCCCAAATTCAAATGTGACTTTATATCACCTTCCTGCTCCTTTTTTTCCCCCTTCTTAATCTGATCATGTTTACCTTTATAACTGCTCCGAATTCACACAGAAAATGAACACCAACACCATACTACCTGCTAATTCATTTCGTTTCATTAATTCATTTATTCAGGACATGTCGAGTGAGTGCCTGTATCTGTTTCAGGCACTAATCTAGGCATCGAGGAGGCCACCGTGGAGATGGGCAAAGATACTGACCTTTTGGATCTCGAGGCTCTAGTTGGGTAATCATTTGCTGAGGAGTAAGGCGCTGTAGGCATTTTGCTATAGTTTTCTTTTTGAAAGCCCTAGTTTAAAAAAATAGCCTGGTTTCTCATACAAAATGTATTGGGCAGGCTCTTGCTTCTGTGAATCTTCCCTTGGCTAAATCCTCTGAGTTTAAGTCAGGACTGTACAAATTTACTAGAACAGCATTTTTCATCTCAGATCTTCCAGACAATTAACCAATTTGCAAATCCATATAATAGATGGTCATCTCCCCAAAGGGGAGAAATACCACTGCCACGTCTCGCTGCAATTTAGGAAAATTTCAAATTACGTCACTTAGCAATGCTCAGAAAGAAGATTCTATTTAAAGAGGGAGCCCATTTTTATGAGTCTAGATGTGGTTATATTTATAAGTGACATATACCTTTGAAGGCTTTATCATCACGATCTGGCATAGCCTCATAAATTCTATCATCAAAGCTGGTTCAGTGACATTTAATAGAACCCCACCTTCTTGAATGAGGGATGTAAATTTTTAGCACGGTGGAACCATCTTTTAAAAATGGTAATTAGGAGTTCCCTTCATGGCTCAGTGGTTAACGAATCCGACTAGAAACCATGAGGTTGCGGGTTCGATCCCTGGCCTTGCTCAGTGGGCTAAGGATCGATCGGGAATGAGCTGTGGTTAAGGTTACAGACGCGGCTCAGATCCCGTGTTGCTGTGGCTGTGGCGAAGGCCGGCGGCTACAGCTCCTGTTAGATCCCTAGCCTGGGAACCTCCATATGCCGCGGGTGCAGCCCTAGATAAGGCAAAAAGACAAAAAAAAAAAAAAAAAAAGTAATTACTTGAGGAGTACAAACTTCCCACATATTTCTTATAGCCTGGTCTCATATTGTGGTTTACTACATTCCCTTGGTTTCATCCAGTAGAAATGCTGACCCCTTGGTACAATTTATGTTACAGTGAAAGAAGAAAGCAAGAAGAGGCCAGTGAAAGATGATCGACTGATTCTGCGTTTGTAATTGGGGTTGATTGACATGGTCTGATACTCCACGTCCCAAGCTGGGGTGGTTTGGTCATTAAGCAGTCACTCTGGCTCGGAAACAAGGGACCCAGATGTGTCCTGCTGTCTGTTCTGGGGCACGGGGTTGGGCATTTACAATATGATGAAAGCCCAGCATTAGGGCTCGTGTCTAAGACCCAGTCAGCATCAAAGTCAGCTAAATGACAGCTGGCATTTTAGAGGGCTTGCTAAGGGCTCGGCCCCGTGCACCAGTGTTTTATAAGCTTTACTTCCAACCGTCATAACTCAATTGCCCCCCTTTTCCAGTTGGGGGCGCAGAGGGGGTAAGGAATTAGCAAAAAAAAAAAAAAAAAAAAAAAAAATCACTCAGTGAGATTGGTGAAGCCAGAGTTTAATGTAGAAGTCAGAGCTCTTAACCTTTATACTCTGCCCTCCGATTTTCCTCGGTAAATCCCACCGCTCTGGGTTCCTGGGTCCTAATGCCCCCCTGCCTGACTTCCTGGAGGCCCGTCTTAGAAGGGGAGGCGGAGCCGAGTCAAAGGTCAAAGGTCGCGGCGGGCGTAAGGTCAGAAGCCCGCTGGAGTTTAGATTGAACGCCTCGAGGCGGTTCTCCCCGCCACAGGAAGCAGCCTGGGAGCCCCCAAACTTGCTGCCTCTTGGGGAAAGTGGGTCCGCCTTGCCATGCCAGTGACGCTGGTGAGTACAGGATGCCGCCCCATGGGACCAAGCTCAGAGTGGCAAATGAAATTTGTTTTTGAGCTGAGAGTGTTTTCTACTAACTTTGCCAGTGACAAAATCTTTATCTGTAATATGCAGGGAGTGGAGGGGAAGCTGTCTGGGCTTTGAGCATGATTCGCTGTTCATTTACTGGTTCTGTATATTTGTTTTTTCTTGTTGTATTAGGGTTCTATTACTGCATGACAAATTATCACGAACTTAGTGGCTTAAAGCAACACAAATTTATGTTTTCCTAGTTGATGTAGATCAGAAGTCCAGGCATGCTGGGACTGGGTCCTCTGCTCAGCGTGAGCCGGGGCTGAAATCAAGGCGTTTAGATTGATAAGGCTACAGTTCTTATCTGGAGCTGAGGGCGTCTTCCTCCAAGATGGGTGGTGGTTGGCAGAATTCAGCCCTTGCACGTGTGGGAGCCCGGTCTCTGTGTTCCTGCCTGCTAGCTGTCAGCTGAGGATTGTTCTCAGCATTTAGAGACCAACCACAGTTCCCTGCCACGTGACACCTTCCACAAGAATTTCACAGGGCGGAGGCTGGCCTTCTTCTCGGCCAGGTGGAGTGCATCTTCCTCCATCTATCTCTGTGCTGCAACCAGTGGAGGAAACCCTCTGCTTCTAAAGGGCCCACCTGATTATCAGGGTGACCTGATTTGGGATCTTAATTACATCTACCAAATTTCTTCAAATGAGCACCTAGATTAGTGTTTAATTGAATAACTGGCAGAAGGAGTGTGTATACCAGGGGCCTACATATCTTAGAATTCTGCTTACCATACACGGTTAATAACCATCAATATTGTGTCAATTAATATGAAGTCTAATATAGCATCATGGTTAGTTTTGTTATATAATCAAACATGTATATAGCGCTTAACTCTCTGTCAGGCATCGCTCTAAGAATTTCACAAACATCAACTCATATAATACTTAAAATAATCCTGTGATATAGATGTGTTATGATAGACATTTTACAGTTAGGGAAACAGCGACACAGAGAGGTCAAATAACTTCCCCCAGGCCATACAGGCCTGTCGGGGACCACATACTTCTTTTCATTGCATCAAGTCTAGATCAACAAGTTTGGCAATGATGAATGAAGGGGTCAGTGGGGCCAAGAAGTGGGATTTCTCAGCCTTGCCTCCATTCCTTTGGAACCTGCCGAGTACAAGATCACTAGCACACCTGCCTGCGGATGAGGTAGGGAAGTGCTGTTCTCTTTTGTGATGGCCTTCGTGACTCTTCTGTAAATCTAGGTATGTTGTGGACTGTAAGTATGTGTCTCCTCGAAATTCGTGTGTTGAAATCCTAACCCTCCCCCACCCAGAGTGATGGCATTAGAAGGGTCTTTTGGAGGTCATTAGGGTCATAAAGGTGGGGCCCTCAAGAATGGGCTTAGTGCCCTTACAAGAGAGGCCCCAGAGAGCTCCCTCCTCGTTTCCATCATGCGAGGGCACAGCGAGGGTATGGCCATCCATGAACCAGAAAGTCAGTCCCCACCAGACACCGTATCTACTGGCACCTTGATCTTAGACTTCCCAGCCTCCAGGACTGTGAGGAAGAAATACTTGTATTTAAGCCCCCCAGGCTTATTATGGAGGTTCAGATGGGACCAAGGCAAGGAAGGTCAGTTTTAGCTAGGCAGATGTTTTACAGGAGACTTCCCTGAAGTTGATACAGATTAAAGGGGAAACCAAGTAACACGCTTATAAAATGAAGCCAAGTTTGCTACTGGCCCATCCCCTGGCCTAGCCCCCGACCAGCTTCCCTCAGGCAGGGGACGCTGGGCTTTACCTCTCCTGACTTCCCTTCAGCACTTACCTGTGACGCCTCCTCCATGCCTAGGAGAGTGAAGCCCAGAGACTCCAGGTCTGCCTTCCATACTCAGGTTTCCTATCCGATTCCTTGGTGAAGTCACTGGGAATGACCAGCCCCCACTCACCGAAGCATGGATTACTTTACAGCCGCAGGAGGTCTGTCAGGACAGATGGCCTGGCGGTCCCCAAATGCCAGAGGAATGCACCAGCAGAGGCACGATAAGGGGGCCTTCTGGTGGATGTAACGTGGCGGCTGGTTCTGCTGAGTCAGGAACAGGCGTTCCCAGGCCTTCCTGTGTCTTTCTCCAACCCCACCCTTCAGCTTCGGCTTCCACCGTGGACTCCTCTTGATGAGGAACTTTTTGGACATTCTCGGCCGTGGTGTCCTCGGTGCAGACAAGGGCCCACCCTTCATAGTGTGTCCTTCATGGTGGGCTGGCAGAGGACTTCCTACTGCCTGACACGCCCTCCAAGACCTTTTCATCCCTTTCAAGTGTATAAATTCTCACTGATTTGACAAGATTGATTTTCTCCCCTTTGCTTTGCAAAATCCATTGTGAGGCTGAAGCAAGTCAAATTGATTTCCACTCACTTTTCTCCCCACCCAGGGCCTCTTTGCTCCCTCCTGATGATATGAGATTTTTCAACTTTGCCCTTTTGAAAAGCTTTTTTTTTTTTTTTCCTGGCCTGTGTAGGAATTTTAATGTGATATTTTAGGTGTTTAAGCATTATTGATTTATATGATAACTCTGTTGGACACTTAAGTTTTTATATTGTAAACACTGGACTAGGACCCATGAAAATCGGGGACGGTAGTGCCTGGCTTGTTCAATTCACCTGTTGTGCGTTTGCCTTATGAATGCACTTCAGAAAGCCTCCAGAAATTTCTTCCTGAGTTGCATTGTACAGAATCAAATGTAGTGGGTTTGCGTTGTACACTTCAGCATAGGATATAGGAAATGTCCTATGTCTTTTAGTTCTCAAGTGAATTTAATTGGTCCCACGCCACTATCAGCCTGGCTGGAAATTCAGCCTCAGTCATAATATGGATTCCACTGGACAGTTAAGCAGAGATCTCAAGGGTCTTATGTTGCCCAGAACATGCAAGGAGGGGCTCCTGGTCTTAGGTCTAGGTGGCCACGGATGACAGTTGTTGTCCTGGCCCATGTGGTTCCTTGGACGCAGGACGCTCTGCAGCAACTACGTGACCTAATGCTCCGGCAGAGGCTGGGCGCCCTAGTGCTCGGGACCCAGCCTCCTTAGAGTCGGAAGCACTTCTCTCTTCATGTTGTGCCACTTCTTCAGGCTGTTGTGTAGGAAGAGAACAGGAGCACGTGCTTCCGGCAGCCACCCAAGCACCACATCCCCTTTCGGTCTTGGGGAATTAATGTCTCCATGTCATCAGATTCCACCCGAGGTCTCCCAAGTGTTCTCTCCCTTCCAGCTCTGGGAAAGCCTAGCTTGACTGCCTCAGTGAGTTTCAGAAATACAAACCAGGAAGGTGGTTACTTCACTCAAAAGATGCCTGCCCTTAGGGAACCCCTGCTTCCAACCTCACCTCATATATGTTTGTGAGCCCGGGGAAGTCCAGGCTTGAGTAGTTTCTATTTTTCCAGTGAAACAGGAAGAGCGAGTAGGAAGTTAGATGGAAAAAATGGAAAGGAAAGGGCTTATCGCCTAGAGCGGAAAGGTGAACTCTGTGAGAGAACCGTGGGAGGACTGTTAGCTGTGCAGGGTACTCACCTGAGATGTGTTCTCATGATTGTGTTTCTTCTCCAGCCCCACTCAGTGCGTAGGAGCAGCCGTGGCGTGGGTGCGGAACTGGGAGAGGGCCAGGGGAGTCAGAGGGGTACTCAAGGGTATGTCTAGACTGGGCAAGGAAGGATGGGAGGACGGGGCTGATGGGCAGTTAAAAAAAGTGGTAGGGCCAGTGGATTGGAAGTCCCCATGACCTCAGTGAATCAAAGAGCTATTGGTATTGGAATCGAGAGTACATGGGTTAGATCAAGGGGGGCGTTGCCGGTGGGTGAGAGGCTCAAACTCAAGATTTGGGGTGTAGTTTGGTTACTGGAAATGGTAGACTCTGGGTCAAAGTGAGTGGATTAAGGAGATCATAGGAAGTGAAGGCTGCAGGAGACAGACAAGTGAGGATGTGGACTGAACCGTCTTCTCCGTGAGTGGAAAAATCACCAAGAACAATGACAAGCATAAAAGATTAAGGGCAAGACAGAGAGCTAGGTCTAAAAACGAGACATTTGTTGATGACCATAACAAGGAGAGGCCGTGGGTTGTGTCCTCAGATGATATACATTTAAAAAGAGATGTAGATTTGAGGGAGGAAGAAGAGAAATGATCGATCGGGAATGGGCTGGCAATGAATGACTGCCAGACCTAATCCATCTTGCCTCTATTTTTTTTTTATTATTAATCTTGCTTCCTGTTTTTGCAAATAAAGTTTTATTGGAGCACAGCCATGCCCATTCACTTACATATTCTCTGCATCTGCTTTGGTACTACGTCAAAGCTGAATAGTTATGATAGAGGCCAAAAAGCCTGCAAAGCTTAATCACTTGGTATCTGGTCCTTTATAGAAAAAACGTTTGCTGACCACTGAACTAGAATTAGCAATGAAGAATATTAACCTCATGGTGAAAAGTAAGCACAATTAATTTCACAATAAATTATCTTGCCGTACACATGTCAAATCTCCCTGTTCCTTTCAGACTAGATCTGCTCTAGGTCACCAGGTCAACCATTTTGACTCTAACAGTTTTTGTTTTTGTTTTTGTTTTTTTTTTAAATAATGAATCAACCCATTGGATGGCTGCAATGACAGAATGGCAGGCTGCTTTAACTGTGCATGGATATACTTTTCCATAAACCAGAGCCAGTGTACATGATTATAGCGTATGAAATGTGCAGAGGTAAATTTCATCAGGTGCCAAGTCCAGATGGCCATTTATTTAAACATAAACTGTGGGCCATAGCACTACCCTATGGATTATTAAGGTACTAAGTAAAGATCCTAGTGGATCTGTTTTCCACCACCAATTTCCTATTCTAGCTTACCTTGTTCATTGTTATTAGTCTTAAGAATGGGAAGCTGTCCTACATGGCTTTGCCCAGTGTAACGAGACAGGCATGCGTATCATTCCCAGAGTAGTCAGTCTGAGGCTTGCCAGTGGTCACTCATATTCCTTCTCTGGAAAATTTCATTCAAGCAATGCAAAGACTCAGAGAATGGTCAACTGAGTCAAATAAATGGTGGGGCACCAGAGGAGGTATTCACGTTTGCCTGTTGTTAAGCTTCTTGAAATTAGCTTTTTACTTCCTGCTCTTCCTGGAAACTGAAATCTGTACAGCTTCTTCCATGAGATCTTTGCCCTTTTACTTAGACTAGCTTGAGTAGATTCTATTCCTTAGAACCAAATAATTTCTAAAGCAGTCTGAGTGCCAAGTGCTTGGCCATAAGGAGGTCCATTGCCTTGTCTCACATTAAGATGTGTTCCCCAGGCCAGTCATCCTTTGTACCCTTGGTCATAAGGAGAAAACCATATGGAGGGAGCAACACAGATGCAGATCACTCTCTACTGTTGGGAAGACCACTGGCAGCACAAAGGCGACAGAAGCCAAGTCCATAGGTACGCTTTTTGTAACAGATAGACTTTTCTGGTCTTCATAGGAAGGACCGACACTCACATATCAAGAGCCACTGGGGTTATCTGTCACTCAAAGATAGCCTAGGGATTCTTGCTGACAAAGCTCAACATGAGCATTTGAGGTGCAAATAGTTTCCTTGGAAGGTTTTTCTGAAATAGAACATTGCCTCGGTCGTTTTGCTTCCCACCTTTTCCAGGACTGACATTGACTGTGGTGTTTGTAGAAACATATTTCAAATGTGGTTGTATTAGTTATGCTCTGAACCTGTCAAACTGCAGTGATGGAAAAAAAACACATTAAAAAAATGCCTCCAGAGCCCCTAGCTACCGACGGTTACTGATGGAAATGGGTCCTGTTGTGCCCTTTGGCTTATTAATAAGTTCTCCTGATCCAATCACTTCCTGTGTTAGATGGTTTTAGTAGAAATGTGTTCTGCTGTTCGGGATTTAGAGGCAAAAGAGAGAAAGAAGCAGATAAGTGTACTAGTATCACATGGTGTGAAAACACTACACCAGAGATGTGGAAAGGTTTTGCCCTGTGGAAATCCTGATGTCCCCGATTCCAAGGCTCTAAGTAGACTCTGTTTTCTTTTCTTTTTTTTTCTTTGCTTTTTAGGGCCACACCCATGATATATGGAGGTTCCGAGGCTAGGGGTAGAATTGGAGCTGAATCTGCCAGCTTACACCACAGCCACAGCAACAGTGGATCTGAGCTGTGTCCGCATCCTACACCACAGCTCATGGCAACGCTGAATCCATAACCCACTGAGCGAGGCCAGGGATCGAACCCACAACCTCACGGTTACTAGTCAGATTTGTTTCCACTGCGTCTCAATGGGAACTCCAGACTCTGTTTTCTATACCAGATCAGTGATGACTCCTTTCCCTCTGATGAATGAATGAGCAATTCTCTGTCATTAGTTCAGTAAACTGGCTGGAAGGCAGCTGTTGTATGACCTGTGTACCCCCACCATGGCGGAGATGCCAAGTCGGTTGCTCAGTGAGGCTAGTGGATAGTTTCCGGGCACTGTGGGTTTCTGTGTCTTGGGGGATTTCTTCTCTAGGTCCCAACTGGGGATAGCTGTTTTAGAAAGCTGTGTTTAGTTTGCTGTGAGATTTATGACTCTGCCATGCTGGAAGAAGTCAGCCAGACAAATGACTTTGCCTGTAAACCTTCATCTTCTTAGGCTTGTCAGAGGAGGCAAAAATCCCGCTTTCAGGGGAGAGTCGTGGCCTAGTGAGCTTCTCTGAATTAGTTGGCTTGTCCTGAAGAATGACTCAGAAATGATTGAGGAGGTTTGAATAACAGGAGAATGCTGGACATTTGGCTGCTCTCAATGCAGAGGACCCCTTCAGTGAATGCTTGACCTGACTAGGAGAGGCAACATAATGACGTTTTTGTTTTGTCTGCCCTGGCATGGACAATAGCGCTTTTTTTGTCTTTTTTTAGGGCCTCACCTGCGGCATACGGAAGTTCCCAGTCTAGGGGAGCTGTAGCTGCCGGCCTACGCCACAGCCACAGCAACATAGGATCCGAGCCTCATCTGTGACCTACACCACAGCTCACGGCAACGCTGGATCCTTAACCCACTGAGGGAGACCAGGGATTGAACCTGCGTCCTCATGGATACTAGTCAGTTTCGTAACCCATTGAGCCACCATGGGAACTCCAACAGTAGCTTTTTAAAAAAAATTTTATTGAAGTATGGTTTATTTACGATGTTGTATTAATTTCTACTGTGCAACAAAGTGACACATACATACGTACGTATGTGTGTATATATGTGTGTGTGTATATATATATATATATATAAAATTTCGTATTCTTTTTCATTATGGTTTGTCACAGGATGTTGAGTACAGTTCCTTGTGGTATACGGTAGGACCTTGTTCTTTATTCATCCTGTATATGATAGTTTGCATCTGCTAGTCCCAAACTCCTAATCCATCCTCCCACTGACCGTGTGGCAACCATAAGTCTGTTCTCTATATCTGTCTGTTTCTGTTTTGTAAATAAGTTCATTTGCATCATATTTTAGATTGCACACATACGTGATATCATATGATATTTGTCCTTCTCTGTCAGACTTACTCTGCTTAGTATGATAATCTCTAGGTCCAGTCATGTTGCTTCAAATGGCATTATTTTGTTCTTTTTTATGGCTGAGTGAAATGTATATATGTACTGCATCTTCTCTATCCATTCATCTGTCTGTGGGAGGTTGTTTCCCTTTCTTGGCTATTGTGAATAGTGCTGCTATGAGCATAGATGTGCATATATCTTTTTGAATTAGAGTTTTGTCTGGATAGATACTCAGGAATGGGATTTCTGTATCATACGGTAATTTATTTTTGGGTTTCTGGGGAAGCTCTGTACTGTTTTTCATAGTGGCTGCATTTACATTCCCACCAACAATGTAGGAGGGTTCCCTTTTCTCTGTACCCTGTCTAGCATTTATCATTTATAGACTTTTTGATGATGGCCATTCTGACTGCTGTGAAGTGGTAGGTACCTCATTGTAGTTTTGACTTGCATTTCTCTAATAATTGGCGATGATGAGCATCTTTTCATGTGCCTATTGGTTATCTGGATGTCTTCTTTGGAGAAATGTCTGTTTAGGTATTCTTAGACTGTGTTTTCTAGATCAGCTGTCTGTGTGGGAGCCCAGGAAGACTGAGGCATCTAGAGATGAATGTTGCCAGTGATAAGAAGGCAGAATATTACGGAAACTGAAAGAGATGTCACGAGGGGGTAACTCTGATTGCCTTCAGAGGCTGGAGTAGCTATCAGAAAGAGAAGCTCCTAGCCACCTGTGGCCGTTTTTGGACATCAGTTGTTGGTCTTCAAGTCAGTGTGGGTTAGGTGCGTCGATTCCTATTGTAGTCAGCTGTCAGTTGACGTCTCTGTCCTTTTTGATAACTGGCTTGAGTACAACCAGTAGGTGAACGCACTCTCTATCATTGTCCATCTTTCTAAGCTTCTGTGTATTGATTTTCAGCCTCAGAGCTGGAACCAAACAACCTTGAACTCTTAAGTGATTTTTCTACTCTGCCTCCTCCTCCAATTCATTCATTTATTTATCAGATAAAATAAATACAGAAGCTTTGCTATGGTCCAGAGATACTGAAGTAAAAAAAAAAAAAAACCTTAGACCAGAAACCCTGCCTTCATGGAGTCCCCTAGTGAGAAGACAATAAAAAATAACAAGCAAAGTGACAACTAATAAATATGTTAATGTGCTAAAATCAATAAGTGAAATACATAGTATGTCAGATGGTGCTCAGTGCCGTGGCAACAGGGAAACTGATAAGAAGAGTTGTGGTCAGAATTGCGCACTAACGGTGGCAGTTAAACAGGGTTTGATCGCTAAAGAAGACTCTGAGGAACTTCAGTGACAATGCTTACAAATCTGGAGTTGATTTCAGGCAAAGAATAGCCGCTAGAGGAAGAGCGTTACAGTGAGGACGTGGAGAGGTCAGGGTGGGGGTCTACTGTCCTCTGTCTGTCAGGGCTGTGGCATGATGCACTCTTGCTTTGTGACCAGGAATCCTAGGTGTGTACGCGGTACCCCTGGGAATCGGGGAACCCAAAATGGAGTCTTGGCTCTACTTATTTATATTTCGCTGGTTATCTATACATATTTCTGCCATGGAACCAGCCAGAGACTTCTGAGGGTCTCCCCCTGATCAGGTCCAGATCATTAATTTCTCTGTTGTCACTAAACAGTACTGACAAGCTGGTACGGACCTCCCCAGACTCCTTGAACCCATGGTCACACATGACACAGCAGCACTATTAATGAATAGGTGTCATGCCTTGACCAGGGGTCAGTGCCATAGAGATGGCGTTCTGATTTCAATAGAACGTCTTAGGCCAATTCTAGGCATACTGCAATGAATTGTCACAGCATAGATTGCAGATCTTTTTTAAAATTTGAACTGTAATTGATTTACAATATTGTGTTAGTTTCAGGTATACAGCAAAGTGATTCAGTTATGTATGTACCTATATGCATATATACCTATACATATGTATATTTATGTATATATGTATATACACATAAATACACATAAATATACAAATGTATATTTATTCTTTTTCAGATTCTTTTCAGTTATAGGTTATTACAAGGGGGTAAATTAGTTTGAAATGAACAGATACTACTATATATAAAACAGATGAACAAAAGGACCTACTGTATAGTATAGGGAACTATATTCAATATCTTGTAATAACCTATAGCAGATTGCTGTTCTAAATATTAAGTCAGGGAGAGCTTAACTGAGAGGGTGACATTTAAGCCAAAACCTCAAGATGATCATCGAACTAGCTATGTAGAAATCTGAAGGCAGCTCCCTGCACTGTGCCAGAGAAGATTAGCAAGTGCAAAGGCCCTGAAGCGGGATCATATTCAGGGAAAAGCAAGGAGTCTCTGAGGTCAAAGCTGAATGAGTGATGAGAAGAAACTTTTAGTAGATGACCTCAGAGAGGTAAGGAGCAGATACTGGGTGGAAATCTGAATCACGTGGCCTTTGAAATGTTTCTAGACTCTGCCTGCCTTTTCCCTTCCTGTTGCAGTGGACTGTGTCAGTCCATTAGACCCGGGAGTCTATAGATGGAATTCAAGAGGCATATATTTAAATTAAAAAATGTGTATTTTCACTATCCTCTAACTGAAGTTGAACATTTCTTTCAATTAAGAATTCAGACAATCAGAGTACTATTTGCAGTACTCGTTGACTCTACTATCCATAGATTTCATGGATAACTTTGTATCACAGTATACTTGTTGCACATATTCTGAAATATTGGGAGTTCCTGTTGTGGCTCAGTGGAAACGAATCTGACTAGTATCCATGAGGATGGGGGTTTGATCCCTGGCCTCACTCAGTGGGTTGGGCATCCGGCATTGTGTGAACTGTGGTATAGGTCGTAGATGCAGCTTGGATCCAGTGTGGCTGTGGCTGTGGCTGTGGTGTAGGCCAGCAGTTGTAGCTATATTGATCCCCTGGCCTGGGAACTTCCATATGCTGCTGGTGCATCCCTAAAAAAAAAAAATTCTGAAATATCTTTTATGTCTTTCACTTCTTTGAATATTAAATTACAGTAGTTATTAACCTGCTGCTTGATTGTATATGACCATGATCTTCCTGTCTTTTGAATATTTTCACAATTGGAGTTGAACTTGCAAAGTTCCAAGAGAGTAGATATGAAAGCTGCTAAGAGAGCAAATCTTAGAAGTTCTCATCATGAGAAAAAAATTCTGAAACTATATGAGTGTTACCTAGATTTACTGTGGTGATCCTTTCACAGTATATACAAATATTGAATTATGTTCTACATCTAAAACTAATTATGGTGGTATATGTCAACTGTACCTCAATTTTTGTGTGCGTGTGTGTGTGTGTCTTTTTAGGGCCACACTTATGGCGTATGGAGGTTTCAAGGCTGGGGGTCAAATCGGAGCTGTAGCTGCTGGTCTCCACCACAGCCACAGCAGCACTGGATCCGAGCTGGGTCTGCGAACTACACCACAGCTCATGGCAACGCCGGATCCTTAACCCACTGAACAAGGCCAGGGATCAGACCTGCTTCCTCACGGACACTAGTTGGATTCGTTATTCACTGAGCCCCAATGGGAACTCCTGTACCTCAGTTATTTAAAAAAAAAAAAAAAAAAAGCCTAACAGCACCACCACCAAAGCAAAGCAAAGCAAAACAAAGAAACAAATAAACAGCTCTGGAGAATTCCGAGGTCTTTGAGAGATTACCTTTGCCTTATAAAATGAGCTATAGAAATTTAATTCCATTTGTAACAGTATACTTCTATGAATTGATTTTTAACCCTGGGTAACCGTTAAAACAAACAAACAAAAAGAATGTGGATTGTGTTGTTTAGATATCCAATCTGATGTGCCTCCAACCTTTCAAAGCCCACTCTACAAGTCAGTGTTTTTTTTTTTTTTTTGAAACTAAGCAACAATAGCCTTCACACAAAAAGTCTTAAAAAATCCTATAACTTGCATGTATGTTATTTATGTGTGTTATACATTGTTATTTCATTTGTTGTGATTGTTAGTTCGTTGTTTAGAGTGATGACAGAGAAGCACTTAGGTTACATATCATAAATTGAGTCATTTTCTTTACTTTTTAAGATTCATTGTGGTATATTTTACATGTAATTCATAGAACTTTACCAGCTGCAAAAAAAAAGAGCTCAGAAGAACATTTCCTATTAGCTGTTCCAAACGGATATGCAAGGTCTCCAGGATAACAGCTGGTATCTTGAGAAATTGAATTTTCCAGTGCCAGGTAAGGTTGATGAGGTATTAGCTCCTGAATGGAATATATCATATAAGATTTGACAAGCTTGAATTAATACCTAATGTTCTTGAAAGGGGTGGGAAATGATTGGAGAGCAATCAGGGAGTGTTCCCAAAGAGGCCACAGACAACGTGAAAGCAGGTAAATATGAAAATGCACCTCATTAGCAGGTCACGAACGGACTGGCGTCAGGCTTGTTTTGTGGAGGGTAAAATGAAAGCTTAAGGACATGTGTGAACACAGCAGAGAACCAGCACCTCTGCTGATTTCCCCCTCTCACGTAACCAGATGTTTGTTTATAGGGCTTGCCTCTTCAGAAATGCTTTTGGCTGGACATTTAGGTTGTTTCCATGTCTTGGCTATTGTGAGTAGTGCTGCGATGAACATAGGGGTGCATGGATGTTTTTCAGTGGATGTTTTGTTCAGATATGTGCCCAGGAGTGGGATTGCTGGATCGTATGATTGCAGCAATATGGATGCAACTAGAGATTCTCATCCTAAGTGAAGTAAGTCAGAAAGAGAAAGACAAATACCATAGGATATCATTTATATGTGGAATCTAATATACGGCACAAATGAACCTATCTGCAGAGCAGAAATAGACTCACAGACATGGAGAACAGACTTATGGTTGCCGGGGGCGGGGGGGCGAGGGAGTGGGATGGATGGGGAGTTTGGGGTTATTAGATGTAAACTGTTACACTTGGAATGGAAAGGTAATGGGGTCCTACTGTACAGCACAGGGAAATATTTCCAATTTCTTGGGTTAAAACATGATGGAAGAGAGTATGAAAAAAAGAATGTATGTATACATGTATGACTGGGTCACTTTTCTGTACAGCAGAAATTGAAGGAACATTGTAAGTCAATTATCCTTTAATAAAAAATCTTTTTAAAAGAAAGAAATGCTTTTGGCTGAAAGCTCCAGTTACAGTAAGAAAAAATTCCTGCTCAGCCATGCCCCCTATGCTGAGAAATATTCACCCCTCGGGTTCTGTTTGAGTTATTGATCTGGGTTCTAAACCCATTTGACAGTCATCTAAATTGAGGGCTGATAGCTACCATCTCATCCAGCAGCCCCTTTTCCACCCTGTGTGATGCATAGGAATCTTCTGGGGGCCTCTATGTGTCCTCAACTAGGGGACATTTGACAGTGTCTGGAGACCATTTTTGGTCGTCACAGTGAGACGCTACTGGCATCTAGTGGGTAGAGTCCGCGGCTGCTGCCAAATACTACAAGGTTTGGGACAGCCCCCACCACCAAGAACCATGGCCTAGAAAGTGAACAGTGTTAAGGGTAAGAAACCCTGGTGTAGAGGAGGGCGCACAGAACTGCCTGGTAGTGTCAGGCTCGCAGAGAGGAGGGTCTCAAAAGAGGAGCAGAGTGGCCAGGTAAAGAGGGGAAGGAAAGGTACCCCATTTTGCCTCTTCTGACACATTTTCCAAACGCGACTCTGCTCTGGACTTAGGATTGTTTCATGGAAACTACTTACTTCTGTCCTGCTTTAATCTTTCCAGTGCGTGAAAAGGGGGCAGCCATGATCAAGGAAGGCTAGAGCAAGGCTCTGGCACCATCTAAGAAAGTACCCACACTTGGAACTCCTTTGTTCAATTATCTTATGCTAAAATATTGGTGTATATGTATATATAATTGGATATTGATCTATCATATATCACTCATAATATTTTGTACATACTGATATATGTCATCCTTCTAATTAATATTATTTTAGATCCTATCCAAATAAAGAACTTGAATGTGATCATAACTCACATGGTGGAGCGACTGAGTGATAAATGAGTTTTCAAACAATATTCCAACTCTGACCTAAAGTTGGAGTTAGAGGTGCTTTGATTTGCCCCATGGAAAGGAAAGGCCATGGTGGGACAATGGGAATGATGGGAGAGGAGTAAGGAAGCACATTTTCACAGGGTAGTGGGTGATGGTATTGGGACAATTTGATTTGACAGTGTTGATGGTATTGGGACTAGACCTACAACACATTGTGAAGTAAGGCAAAACTTGTAATAAATGGCTGTCCTTAATTGCCATTTGTGGGTCTTTTCCCACCACAGAATCCACGATCCATTTATGCCACCACCTTGGGGTCTCCTGACTGCTAACTCTTCCTGTTCTGATGTTAGTTAATGAAAGCCCAAGGTTCTCTCTAGCAAAATATGTGGAAATGCTGGGAAACAGAAAAGTCCTTGAGACACAAAATGATAGCTTCTATTGTCATGCCTCTGTAGGTTGGAAGGACAGATGTTGGAGCTTAAGGACATTCAGCGAATCCCTTTAACCACCACCTAGGGTGACTGCTGTCTCTGTCCTCTTAGGCAACATGGCTTATTCTTTCACCATACTCCTTATGATCCACAAAACTCCAGGTGGCTTTACCCAGCCCCATGGCTGTAAATACTGTTTTTATACCAACAATTCCCAAACATAAACTTTAGAAGTGACCATCTGATGTGCCAGTTATCAATACGACAATCAAACAGTAACCCAGCTTCACTGAGTTTGAGATTTGATCATGGTGGGTTGAAAACAAATGGTAAGTGAGGAAAGTAGAGATGATCGGTCTTTCAAGAAGACACCAGTGATGAAGTTCAGGGGAAGGGAAGCTTTTGGCTGATCTCTTGGGAAGATGCCTCTGGTACCTGTGTCATATTCACTTCGTCAGCTTCTGATTTCAGCTGCAGCTGAGATGGACAGTTCCCTGCAAATCTAGACTCAGCTTGCACTTTACAAGGTCCCACCTCAAGCATACACCTCTCTGCATTCTGCTTCAAGGTCTCTTCTGACACCTTGGAAATTCAGTATGTACTTGTAAGAGCACAGCCTAGAGATATGAGTGAAGTTCCCTCAGTATTTAACCTCACTATGAAGTAAGGAAGTTAATGAGTAACTGCTCAAACCTCTCACCTTTAGGGCGGTCATTTTTTTCCTGCTTTTGAAGTGGTATGGCACTCCCATTTCTCATAGCAGTAACTTTGAAAAGGTACCCTGATACTGACTTTCGTCTGTCTCTGTCCCTCTCTTCCCACTCACTTATTCATTCCTGATTTTTATTGCCAAATGCTTTTGCATAGATCTTGTCATTACCAGCACTGAGTGAACTCTTGGCTCTTCAGTCTTGGCAATTTAGTGTTTTACTGGGCATGTTCATATGCTGTACCAAATATCTTCTTTGCATACTGAGTAGCATCTCAGCCCTTCTGAGTTCTCCCCTGACTGCAGGGGATGAAAGATTAGAAACTGCATCTCCCAGATATCTTGCCATGAGGGTTCCAGTTTTGTCTGTTAATGCGAACACAATTTGGAAAGCCATCTTTCAGTGGTGGTTGGAGGCAGGTGACAGGAGCTGTAGATAAACCATTGAAAACACCTCATTTTAACACTGTAGGCATCTGAGTTCATTGGCGGCAGTTCCTGTGACTTCTTTACTTTCTGATAGGTTTCCTTGTCTTTCATTTCTACTACCCTTCTAGGAGTTGTGTTAAGCCTTTAATTCCCTATGGCAAATCCCTTCCTGTTCAAAATACCTAGAATGGTTTCCGGTTTTGTGGCCAAACCCTGACTGATAACATATATAAATTAATTTTACTGAGAAAAAGTGTTGAATTTGATTTGCCAGTGTTGATGTTTAATAGGTGAGGGGAAGAAGATCCAACTCAGGTAACAAAGCAAAGATATTTTTAGAGATGTTAGAACAATGAAGCAAATACATTACTTTAAAAATAAAGGTGAAAATCATTTCAAGAGAAAGGGGATCCTTGATGATGAATATTCTCTTGTCTCCCAAGAGATGCGAGCCTGTATCAGCTGATGGATATAAAACAGTGAGGGTTTTAAAGTCATAGAATTGAAACCTTCTGTAAGTCTGTGCAAGTGAATGAGGAGTGAAGGGTGAACAGACCATAAATACCTCATTAACATGCATGCAGTGACTGTGTTATCTGAATTCTCACAGACATTAGTACAGTGATACTGGGAATTGTGTACTGCATGGTGCTTTGAAGCAGAAAGTACAATTTACTGCAAAAATTCAAAATTATAGGTGGCACTGCTGTTCATAAGTCTGTCATATAATGCTTCCTTGATGGATCAGGACCATGGCATTTTTGGAGGGTTTGGGGTATGTTCTGATTTTTGGTTTTTTTTTTTTTTTTTTGATCCTTGGCATGCTGGGGAATAGGATGAAGACTTCCTTTTCCTCTGTTTTTTTTTTTTGGGGTGGGGTGGGGTGGGGGAATAGTGTTCTCTTCATGCAAGTTCAAAATGTATGAGTCATATAAAAAATGAATTCTTAAGTTGATGTGTTTCCAGGTTAGACATTTTCCATATGTAGCTTTTGTTACTATTTGCCCAGAGATTTGGGACAGAATTTTTTAGCCAGTGGTCCTTATTTATAATCTATAATTTTGGTGAAATATTGATGGTGGACTTAAAAAAAAAGGCTCCAATAAAAACCCATGGAGATTAGTCTGTGTTCTCCAAAGAAACAGAATTGATGGGATGTGTAAATACTTCTATATTTATAAGAAATTGGCTTGCTTGATTGTGTCAGCAAGCTGGAGACCCAGAAGAGCTGATGGTTTAATTCCAGTCTGAGTCCAAAACCTTGAGCACCAAGAGAGTCGATGGTGTAGTCCCAGGTCCAAAG
>PVHT020000195.1:4942709-5027747 GCA_004024745.2 Catagonus wagneri
AAAAACCCATGGAGATTAGTCTGTGTTCTCCAAAGAAACAGAATTGATGGGATGTGTAAATACTTCTATATTTATAAGAAATTGGCTTGCTTGATTGTGTCAGCAAGCTGGAGACCCAGAAGAGCTGATGGTTTAATTCCAGTCTGAGTCCAAAACCTTGAGCACCAAGAGAGTCGATGGTGTAGTCCCAGGTCCAAAGACTCAAAACCCAGGAAGAGCCGATGCTTTAATTCAAGTCCAAAGGCAGGAAAAAAGCCCCAGTATCTCAGCTTGAAGGCAGTCAGGTAGGGGAAGTTTTTGTCTGGCTTACAAGGGAGTCAGCCCTTTTGTTGTATTAGGTCTTTAACTGATTGGGTGAGGCCCACCCACGTTAGGGAGGGCAATCTGCTTTACTCAGTTTACCCACTGAAATGTTTCTCATCCAGAAACAACGTCACAGACATACCCAGAATAATATTTAATCAGATGCCTGGACATCCTACCTGTGGCTCAGTCAAGTTAACACATAAAATTATCCATCAGAGTGTATGAAAGGGAACACATGATTTCTGGCTGCGAACACCCAGAGCAGGGATATCTGTACATCTATCTGTCTATCTATTGGACATACATTTCCAAACCCAGTCTCAGGAAGAGCTCCTGTTTTAGTTGCTAGAGTTATAGAGAGTATGATCCTATTTTCAAGGATCCCCTAGTCCACTGAAAAGAACAGACAAGATTTTGAAAACTGTGCATTGCAATGTGTATGAGAGAAAGACATGAATAGGATGTGGAGGGAGCTCCAACACGATGCCTGGAGGGAGCTGGAGATGGGTTCTTGGAAAAGATAATATCTAATCTGTGTCTTAAAGGACATGCAACATTTAGCTAGACGGAGAAGAGGCTGAAAAGGAAATGTTGTATGACAGAGACAAGAAAGAGAACAGCGTATTCAGGAAATTACAAAAGGTTAGCATGAGGATGAAATGAAAATATGCATTTAAGCACCAATGAAATAAAAGCTCTAAGTACCAATATCTGACACTCAGTAAATGTTAACATGTCTGCTTTCCTTCTTTACCTTACTGTTGCTGTATATTCTTTGGGGAGACAATGAGATTTTCAAATGTTGGACAATATTTGGATAACAGAGAAGTACTTCCATGTAATTCACTACACTTAAGGAAATCATTGCCACCTTGTAGGAGCTACACCTTAACAGATGTTTCTGGGTGAATTTATTCAGCATATCAAGCATAGCCTCGCAACATGGGATGCCTTTTAAAAGCCCCTTTTAGGTGAACAGATTGTGTTGCTGCTGAGGGAATTCACAGGAACGAGGCGATCACTGTAATTCAAACAATTTCTTCTCATTTAAGAGCATCACTATTTGCATTAGCACTGATATGATCCATTTATGAAGCATCTTAATACAGTTGTCTGAAATTTTTGGCTGTCAAATGGTCATCAGAACTGAGTTGGCTCTCACTGCAAGCAAGATCCTTCTGATCTCTTTATTGAAACCTTTATTCAACAGCCTCCATGTTTGGGTTCAGTTGGCTGGCTTGTGTGTGGTACTTCACCATAAGAAAAGTGTGGCTTCACTTACTTATAAATTAATTAAGCAGCATTAATCAAATGCCTGCCACACTATGCTGGTACTAGGTATACAAGGATCAATAAGATACTCCCTCTGAGAATTCTTAGTCTAGTAGGTGAGGAAGATACATAAACAAATGATTGCAGCAGAATGTGATCATTTAAACAATATATGCTAGAATGATGATGTACAGAGAAGGGAGTCCTTGAACTGGATTTTTAATGTAGAAAAGGCAGGGGAAAGGGGGAAAAATGTTAGATATTGGGAACAGCATTATACCGGAGGAAGGGAGTATGAAACAACATAGTCCACTGAGAAAAGATAAATTGGCATTCTTGTAACATGTTGGAAAAGGGTAGGAGATGATAGAAAGGTCAGGCATAGATCAAATCAAACTTAGCAAGTGTTCATGTGTGTATGTGTGTGTGTGTGTGCATGTGCACACATGTGTGTGTATGTGTACATGTGTGAGATTCCCCTTAAAGTGTGAGCTAAGATTAACACCTTACCTTTGACCTTTGATGATATACCACATCATCACAGTGGGTGCTATGTCTGCTTCATAAACATTGCCTTTTCTCAAATACATGATTATAAAAAAGTAATGAATTCTTTGCAGCTCAGTAAGGCGACAAAGCTGTTCATAACAACTTCTCGATAATCTATCCAATTCCCAATTTAACTTTCACTTTTCCTTCTCATTTCCTTTCCTCAGACACTTGCTGCATGTTGAATGAGGCCCATCTCTGCCTCTTGGCTCTGATGTTATCAAATCTGAGAAGGTAGGTTTGAGTGGCTGTGGCATGCTTAGGAATTTGGGCCTTATTTTCTAGAGAGCAATGGAAGAACACCATGATCAGATTTATGTTACAGAAAGATCATTTCAGCAGTGGGATGGATGGTAGATGAGAGGGTAGGAATGAAATTGGAGGTAGGGAGACAAGGAGATGATGGCATTCATTCCTGGGAAATGATGTGGTCCTGAAGCAAGCATGAAACATTGGGTTGGAGAGGATGGCATAGATGTAAAGGGTGACACTTTCTCCTGTTTATTGAGATACAATTGATATGTAACATTGCATACATTTAAGGTATACAATGTGATGACTTGGTACACATATCTATTGCAAAACCAGTACCACATTATGTTAGCACCTCCATCAACTCATGTAATTACCTTTTGTGTGTGTGTGTATGTGTGGTGACAACACTTAAGATCCACACTCTTCTTTCAAGTACACAGTGTGGTACTGTTATGTAGAGTCACCGTGCTAGATCACCAGAATGTATTCATCTTATAACTGAAAGTTCTTACCCGTTGACCAGCATCTCCTCATTTTCCCTTCTCTTCAGCCCCCAGTAACCAGCATTCTAGTCTCCGTTTCTATGAATTCAGCTTTTTAAGACTTGACATATAAGTGAGATCATGTAGTGTTTGTCTTTCTCTGTCTGATGTATTAATATCCCCCATGTTATTCATGTTGTTGCAAATACCAGGTTTTTTCTTTCTCATAACTGAATAATATTCCTATCATCCATCTGTCTGTCTATCCATCCATCCGTCATCTATCTCATCTGTATTCATTCATCTTTTGACAAGCACCAAATTGTTTCCACACCCTGGCTTTCATGGGAATACAGATAACTCTTTGATATTATAATTTCATTTCCCTTGGATATATACACAGAAGTGAAATTGCTGAATCATGTGGTAGTTCTATTTTTGAGTTTTTTTCCCATTACTTAATGAATTTTATTACAATTGTAGGTGTATATTTTTGAGTTTTTAAGGAAACTGCATACTGTTTTCCAAGGTGTCTGTACCAGTTTACATTTCTATCAATAGTGCACAAGTGTTCCCTTTTCTCCACATCTTCACCAACACTTGCCTCTTGTCTTTTTGATAACAGCCATTCTGACAGGTGTGAGGTGATATCTCATTGTGCTGTTGTTTTATGTTTCCCTGGTATTAGTGATATTGAACATCTTTTCATGTAACTGTGGCCATCTGTATGTCTTCTTTGAGGAAATGTCTGTTTAGGTCTTTTACCCATTTTTCGATTAGACTTTTTTGTTGTTGTTGAGTTGTATGAGTTGTTTGTATATTGAAGATTAAGCCTATGTTGACTTGGTCCATTCATGTCCTTTGCCCATTTTAAAATTGGATTTCTTTTGCTATTAGGTTGGATGAATTATTTATATATTTTAGATATTAACCCCCACATTCTTTATAACACTGTCAGCAGAATCAAAACTTTAAAACAGAAATACTTGTCATTTATTTATTTAGGCTGTGCCCATGGCATGCAGAAGTTCCCAGGCCAAGGATTGAATCTGAGCCACAGCAGTGACAATGCCAAATCCATAACCTTTAGGCCACTAGAGAACTTCAAAAATATTTATTTTTAATGTAAACTAGCAGTTCTCAAACATTTTGGTGTCAGGAGCCATTCACAGTCCTGAGAACAATTGAGGACTTCAAAGAGTGTGTTTGATGCAGATCTCTTGGCATATGGTGCTGGTGATAGAACCAAAGCCACACAGGGCTGTAGCCAGGTCCCCAGGGGCATGGACCATAGTCAGTGAGTCAATTAGCCAGGCCAGGTCTGTCCTTTCAAAATGGCTCTTTTTGTTCTGGGACTGTGCTGGAATCTCCTATCTGGTCCCACAGCTCCCACAAAGGCACTTTTGTGCATGGATGGATGCCAAATCATTGTTGTTCAGGGGATAGAGCAAAGGATGGCTTATTCAGCCATCTTGCTGATGTCACTTAGCCTGAAAGAGGAGATGTGGAAGAGGTGGACTAGGCGTGCCAGTGGAGGCTGAGACTTGGTTGAGAAGGAGATGGAGAAGGCTAGGATGATACCTACACTTCTGAGTTGGGGTCTTCTGCAAGGTGATTATTCTATAAATCAGAACAGGCTGATGGGAGGAGGACTTTCTTTTACAGTGGTGGGATGGGGAGAAATAATTAGCAGTCTTTTGGTTATGTGGAACCAAAAGTTTCTGAAACCCTAGCAATCAGCTGGGGATTTGGCCGTGAACCTCCAGACAGTGTGATAGCAGGTCAGAGGAGAGGTCGTGAGTGAGATGGAGATTTCCCAGAGAGGGAGTGTGCAGAGGGAGAAGAGAACAACAAACTGAAGGGTCTTTTGTTGATTTTTGCTCACATCTCCGACTTTGGAAAGTCCATTTCTTAGCATCTGTCTGTCTCTTTCTCTTACCCCCTTCACCTCCTCCTCCTCCTCCAGGTGATCTTATCTAACCCCACCACTATAAATGCCACCATTATACCAACAAGTCCCATAACATAATAACTGAGAAGTGACTACCTGATGTGGCAATCATCAATTCAATAAGCAAACAGTAACTAGTTTCATTGAGTTTGAAATTTGATCGTGGTGGGTTGAAAACAAATCAGGGTGGGTTGAGGTCAAATAGTAAATGAGGAAAAGGAAGTGGCCACTCTCTCGAGAAGACACTAGTGATGAAGTTCAGGGGGAGGGAAGCTTTTGGTTGATTTCTTGGGAAGATGCCTTTGGTTCCTGTGTCATATTCACTTGGTCTACCTCTGATTTCACCTGCAGCTGAGATGGACGGTTCCCTGCAAATCTAGACTCAGCTTGCACTTTACAAGGCCCCACCTCAAGCACACACCTCTCTGCATTCTGCTTCAAGGTCTCTTCTGACACCTTGGAAACTCAGTAAGCGCTTATACAAGCACAGCCCAGAAATATGAAGGACTACCCTCACTATGAGGGAAGAAATTTATTGAGTAAATGCTTCAACTTCCCATCTTTAGGGTCATCATTTTTTTTCTGCTTTTGGGGTGGAATGGCACTCATTTCTTAGAGCAGTTACTTTGAAAAGGTACCCTGATACTGACTTTTTCTCCTTCCATGTCTCACTCTTCCTACTTGCTCATTCATGCTTTCTGGTATCAACTCTCAAATAAGCTGTCTCAGTCTCTGATTTTGTGGGGTCCCAATTGAGACATCCCTTCCTGAGTCCTGACAGCTCTGAGATTTCCTGAACTTCATCCTGTCTAAGCAGACATCCGAGTTCCATCTCTTAACCACATGGTTCATTTGTCCAGATGGAAGGGGATGGTGAATGATTTCAGAGGACATCGGAGCATCTGTCCATTGACTAGTAAAGAAGCTCATTCTTTTCCGATAGAGAAGAGACAGGGCCAATTAGTACTAGATCCCAGCTTCAGAGCCCTTCCTTCTGAAAGTCCTGACCATGTAAGGACACCTCATGCGAGAAAGAGCCAGTCCCAAGTGCTCCTGTGCCTAGAAAGTCCCATTAGGGTGCTTCACCTGCTCTTGCAGGGCATCTACTTCAAGGTATAATGGTATTGTTAATTCCTGGTGCATATCAACCAGTTCTAGTAGTTCATGGAGTAAGAGGCATTCAATTCCACAAATACCATGTGTTCCATAGATTGATTTTTTTTTTTTAATGCCAGTCCTAAGGAAGGAAAGTGAAGAGAGCTGATGATTTAAATTATTTCTGGCACTCTTTAGGTCAGCTAAGAGTTAAATCTAACAAAAAGTCACTGTGCCGTCCTGTTTTCTAGAAACAGCTATTATTTCTTTTCTGTTTAAGACACAGAACACAGTCCCTGTTCCAAGGAGCTCCTGGCCTTGTGGGTGTGTTTGAAATTTTACACAAAGTATGAGTGAGTCCTCACAATGCTTACAGAATGGTAAATAGGAAGAAACAAGTATGTAGGTTTTGTTTTAAACTCACTATTTACGTATCAAAATAAAAGCAGGTAGTGGTTATTGAGTGCTTACTATACCAAATGCTTTTCTAAGTACCTTTCATGAATCAGTTCAGTTAATTCAAATCATAATGTTAGAAGAGGATATTAGTAGTCCCATTATTCAGATGAGGAAACTGAGTGGTTGAATAACTTGACCAAGGTCACATAGCAAATAAATAAAGAGCTGAAATTGGAACTTGTGGTGACTTTAGAGCCCAAATATTTAACTGTAATATTATACAATCCATCTTTCTACCTTTCTATGGCTCTTTCTCCACTATGTATCCTACCCATTCATCCATCTACCTGCTTATCTATCTATCCATCCATTCAAAAATTCATCCATCTACTCAATCATCATTATCTTATGCCAAAAGAGGAATTAAAGGTACAAACAAATAGCAGGTGACCATATCATATCAAAAACTCCATGGGAAATAATTAGGTTGAATGGATCAGGGAAGTTTTAATGGAACTCTAAACATGGATATGATTTTGAAAGTTTGGGGTGAAGTGGAGAATAAGAAGGGGACATTTCCAGCAAACATTATCAAGAGCTACTGTGTTTGTGAAGTGGAGACGCTGTTGTGGATTATAGTGATGCTGCTTATGGAGAAGAAGATAAAACTTTTCTTCTCACCTCTTATGATTTTATTCTTCTAACCACCCTGCTAAGTAAAATGATAGTCCCGTATAGACGGTAGTGTTCTTTGTAAAGTATTATTATAGAGGAGGGTACAAAGTCACCTTCTTTGTCTCATACATCCCTACAGCCAAGGACTGTTAGGTGTTGAGCCAGAAGTTGACCACGAAATTGAGAAGCTGGTAATGCTGATTTGTGTGTCTCTCAAGCTTTAATTATGTTGTGCTGTTTCTGCATTTCTGGCAAAAAAAAAATGTAGCTGTGGGGCATGGTTTGTTAATCTGTACACATGTGGACTGCAGCTGGGGTTTAAATAAAGCCTGTTTTCCCCTATTTTTTGCCAAAATGGAGCTCTAGCATCTTTTTGAGTCCAGTGAAAATATAAAGACTCCTCCCAGTAGATGCTAGTTTGTAATGTCATCAAATGACAGCACCCTGCTGTTTTTCTCATGATTTCCAACTGCCCATCTTATGATGAAAATAACCTGGAGCAGGTTTCTTTCTTTCCTTTAAATCACAGAGTCCCAAGATCTCACTTCTCTCCTAGTCCTTTTACAGCCCCAGAGTGAAGGGGCTCAGATAATGTGTTTTGATGGTTCTGTTAGTATACCTGCTCATTTTATCACACCCTTTCAGATACTAGGCTTTGCCTTTGCTCTCAGGTCGCTGTCACTGTCACAGATTCTTGACTGCATACTTTTGGTGACCAGGCCTCACCAGAGTATTCCTTGTTTGTTAAGAATATTCTTTCCTAGCACATGGGTTAACTGGTCAGATTCCCAGCTGGTCAATTTTTTCAAGCCATCTAGAGGACACCTGACGTTTCTGGTCCTGAGCTTCCACAGTAAGGCTACATACAACTCTCTTGGCTTTACGGCCCAGCATGGCCCCACGAGCCTGCAGGAGGTTGAGGCAGAGAGAGGAAGGATTGAATAAATTGATTCATTTTGATTCTTTGCCAAGGATCCTGCCAGCATCAGCAGTTACAACCCAGTTTAATGAAGTTCTCAGGTCTTTGGACAGCTCCTTCTGGCTTGCAGGCTCATGGCTACTATCAAGTGGTGCTGAAAAGAACTTCTTTGGCATGAGCTGTATGAATTAGAGACTGATAACGTTTCTTCAAAATGCCCTGCTCTCTTTGTGCACGTGGCCAGGCTACTTCCCAGCATTCCTTGAGATGTGGTGTAGCTCTGTGACTGAGTGTGACCAGTGGAGTAGAGACAGACATGGGAAATGTCACATCCTGCCTGGCTCGTGAAAACTCTGTCAGACTCTGTACCTGTCCTCTGGTGGATTGGAGGACTCCAGGGAGGACATTTTGGGAGCTTTACCTTGAAGGCAGTGCAGTCACAGGATGGAAGGAGTCGGAGCCCTGAATCACCACGTGGAGAAAAGTTACGTGACTGGTTATGGTACATTGAAATGTTACGTGAGTGCAGTGTGAACTATTACTGTTAAACCACAAAGTTTAGGAATGTGTCTGTTAAAGCAGCTAGTATTCCCTTGTCCACTTTATGGTATGAGGGGCTGGGTGTTATGTAGACTTGATCGATGCTGGCAGGGATCCTGCTGGAGGAGAAGGGGAGACAAAGCAAAAAGGAATCCTATGGCTAGGGCGTTCCATTTCAATGGTTTACACACTCGCCTGTGTATCAAAATACTACTTGGAGGTCTGGTCACAAACTCAGATCCCTGAGCTCCGCCCATGAGGGGATTTCATTCAACAGAGCAGAGAAGAGGCCCAGGAATATGTATTTTAATTAGCTTTCATGATTTTGATGGAGGAAACTAAGAAGGATATTCTGAGAAGTGGGCAGAATCAGGTCTCTCTGTGCTGAGGTATTTGTCAGATGAATCATTAAGTAAACAGCGGCAAAAGAGAGGCCAAAAATGAGATTCCAAGTGAGGCGACCTGAAAACGGAGTAAACAGCTGGGCAGAGTCTCGCCCGGGGGCACCTTCGAAGGTGGGGACATTGGGTTGCAGGTGGCTGTGGCTGGCGATGGTAGACCCGCCATATGGAGTGTGCTCCTGAGCTCACCAGCCCTGATTTCCCAGGGGAAGCCCTCTGTTTTGAGGAGCCTGCTTTTTTTCAGGCGTTTTATGTACATCCTGCTGTCACCATCCCTTAACAAGCTGCTCCGCTGCCTGAGGCATTTTCATCGCTAATGTCAAGGATTTTTTGGGGGAGATTCTGGGGGTCACAGGAAAACACCATGTAGACAGACAGAATAGAAATCAGTTGCCACTTGCCAGCATTGGTTCATTTGCTGTACAAATTTAATTTAAGCTACAGAGATGAGATCCCTCTGGTCCTGCAGCATCTTCATCTTGCTTTCCTGATGCCCAAGTAATGAGGGGCCCTACGTGGATTTGATGAAATAAATCCCATTTTGTCAATAATGAGACTGAAGGGAAGTGCACCCTGAGCCCACATGGTGCTAATGGACAACCAGGGTCAGGCAGAGAGTGAAGGGGCCTGGCTGGTACCAGGAGCTAAGGGGTCAGGATGTAATGTACCTTGAGTGATGTGAGCAAATGGCACTCAGAGACCAGAAGTGATGGAGACAAATGACAAGGTGTGAGGATGGAGGATGTGGACAAGCCGTGCCAGGTGCACTGACAACTCTAGCAGGCTGCTTGTCTGCTGCTGTGGCCACGCAGGCATTGCCCTGTATACACCTTCCCAATCAGGCTGTCTTAAAGGTCTCTTGTGTCCCTGACCAATGTCCTAATAAGTTCCTTTCGAAAGAAATAAAATGCCTTTATGTCCAAAGGTCACTAGTTGATTATTAATATTGTATCTTTAAGAGTTTGAGGTATGCTGGTGTGTTGGATAAATATTCCTCCAGTAACATCAATTAGAATTAATCTTTGCTTCTTAAAACATTATCATGGAGGAGTTCCCGTTGCGGCTCAGCAGGTTATGAACCTGACTAGTATCCATGATGATGCAGGTTCAATCCTTGGCCTTACTTCAGTGGGTTAAGGATCTGGTGTTGCTGTGAGCTGTGGTGCAGGTCGCAGACATGGCTTGGATCTCTTGTTGCTGTGGCTGTGGCCAGCAGCTGCAATTCTGTTTGGATGCCTAGACTGGGAATTTCTATATGCTGCAGGTGCAGCCCTCAAAAGCAAAACAAGAGCAAAACAAAAGCAAAAACAAAAAAACATTATGATGGAAATATTATCGTTATAATATCCCATCAATCCATGATAACAAGAGCTTCAAATTATGGAACCCTCAGAGTGTGGTTTATATTGTGCAAAGTACTTTACATATGTTGCCTTGTTCAATTTTGATAACAGCCTTGTGAGACTAAGACCTTGACTGTCAGCTTAGAGTCAAGGAAACTGAATTATATTTTTATTTTAAATGATTTTTATTTTTTTTTCATTATAGCTGGTTTACAGTGTTCTCTCCCTTTTCTTCTATACAGCAAGGTGACCCAGTCACACATACATATATACATTCTTTTTTCTCACATTATCAATGCTCCATCATAAGTGACTAGATATAGTTCCCAGTGCTATAGGAAACCGAGTTTTAGAGAAGTAAGAAACACATCCAGCCTAGTAAGCTCCAGCCTTACTAGGTCTCCAACCTAGTAAGCAGCAGAGCCAGCATTTGAACCTAAGCCTGAAGGTAATTGCTTGAGTATCAACATATTTTTAAAAAATTACATTATGCTAAGTGAAATTAGCCAGACAGAGAAAGACAAATACTGTATGATCTCTTGTCTGTGGAATCTAAAGAAAAAAGCCAAAGTCATAGAAGTAGAGAGTAGATGAAGTTCCTCTGTGGTGCAGCAGGTTAAGGATCTGGTGTTGTCAGTGAAGCAGCTTGGGCCATTGCTGTAGTGTGGGTTTGATCCCTGGCTTGGGAACTTCCACATGCTATGGGTGCAGCCGAAAGAAAGAAGGAAATAGAGAGTAGAATGGTGGCTACCAGGGCCTGGGACATGAGGAGGAATGGGGAGATGCTGATCAAAGGGAACCAAGGCTTCAGTCACAAGATGAAAAAGTCTGGAGATCTAATGTACAGCATGGTGACTGGTTAATAATACTGTCTGGTGTAGCTTGAAATTTGCTCAGAGAGTAGAGCTTAAGTTCTTAACACACACACATACACACACAGTAACTGTTAAGATGATGTGTTAATTCATTTGATTGTAGTAATCCTTTCATTAAGTATATGTACGTCAAATCATGTCACTGTACACTTTAAAAATAAACAGTTTCATTTCTCAGTTGTACCTTATTAGGGTGGAAAAATTAAATATAAACTCAAAATATTTTTCGGCTAACATTTACTGGAGGAGATATAATGAGCCTTTATCCATATCATACCCTTTAATCTTCGCTACCTCCCCATGAAGGTATGATCTTCAAATGGAGATGAAGGAAGCAAGGGGCAGAGACAGGAAGTGACTTGCCCAAGATCATACAGCTTTTAAGGAAACCAGAGCTGTGATGTGTTGATCCCAAGGGTTTCTGGCTGGGTTTTTCACAGCTCATCTCTGCTGGCTGACATGTAAGTCAAGCTGCAATTCGGAGCTCCCAAATGCTGATATCCAGTCTCCACTCTCCCAGCCTGTCAACCTGTTATATGCACCATCGAAGGAGGGTATCCTTTATTATTTAAAGCTTCAGTTTCTAAGCTGTTGATGTTCTGGACTTATGAGGCTCTGGGGAGCTTGTGTGAGGGGCCTGGGAGATTAATTTTGGTGGAAATGCTGGCAGAAGGACGTGGAATGGTGGATGCTTCAGAGATTCAAAATAAATTGCTCTGTGTATGTTATTTCCTTCTCATATCACTCTTGGGAGTCGGCTAAAGGAAAGCTATCACATGTTTGCCCCAGCCCCACTGCTGCCCTAAGAGTGATGAAAAGCCTTTTCTGAACTGGGGCCAGATACTTGCCTGGAAAAGGAAGTCAGGCATGTGTAGAAATGCAGACACAGCTGGCATCAAATGGGAAAATGTTTAATCTGACTTTTGAATGGATTAACAGTTGGCTTTAAGGAGACGCTTCTGACTTTTGGTTGGGTATACCAGGAGGATGAGGACCAAGGGGGAACTGGCTGTGTATCTGTAATCAGCAAAAAATAGCCGTAAAATTATTTCCATGGAGGGCCAGACTTCCTCATGTCAAAATGGGATGGAAAAAAATCACCCAATAGGGAACTTTCTGTTAGTGTTGGAATGTGTTTGATTTCAAAAGCCACGTGGCATAGAGCTAGGCTGTCCAATGCGGTGGCTACTAGCCCTGTGTAGCCAGGGAGCATGTGAAATCCACCCAGTTTGAACTGAGATGTACTGTAAGAGTAAAAGACACACCAGATTTCAAAGACTTAGTAGGAAGAAACAAAGCCAAATAGCTCATTGATAAGTCTTTTATATTGATTATATGCCAACATTACCATATTTTGGATATACTATACTAAGTAACCTGTGTTATTAAAATGAACTCCACCGGTTTACATTTTAGAATTTGACTTCTAGAAAATTTGAAATTACATATGTGGCTTGCCTTACATTTCTATTGGAGGGCAGTGGTCTAAACTCTGAGCATGGGCTTTAAGGTCCAAGAGCATTGGACTGGAAGTATCTCTGTCACTCCCTTGCTGTGTAATTTTGCCAGGAGAACACCTTACTGAGCTTCAGTTTCCACTTACATGAAATGGCCGGCTACTACCTCTACTTCAGGGTTATAATGATGGTAAAAGTAACAAGCATGTTGAAAATGGCAGAATGGCCCATGGTAAATAAATACTAGTTTTCTTCTTCCCATCCGTCTTGCCATGTATTTTTTAAAATTTGAGGGAATGGTTTTGAATTTTGAATCCTATATCATGGAACACTGCCATTCAACTGTAAAGAGAAATAATTTTTGGATATTCAGAGACTTGGAGAGTCACGTTAAAAGCATTGCTTAAAGATGGATGCCTGAAGTTCCCGTCGTGGCTCAGTGGTTAACAAATCCGACTAGGAACCATGAGGTTGTGGGTTCCATCCCTGGTCTTGCTCGGATGGTTAAGGATCCGGCGTTGCCATGAGCTGTGGTGTAGGTTGCAGACGTGGCTTGGATCCCGCGTTGCTGTGGCTGTGGCGAAGGCCGGCAGCTGCAGCTCCTGTTAGACCCCTAGCCTGGGAACCTCCATATGCCGCGGGTGCAGCCCTAGATAAGGCAAAAAGACAAAAAAAATAAATAAAAAAAATTAAAAAGATGGATGCCAACAGAAGGAAAATGTGAGCTGAGAGAGTGGGAGAGAGAGGACATAAGAATAATAGTGGTAAGCAAAACAAACAGCACCAGAAAAAGCTATTGATAACTGCTTATGATTATAGAAGCAAAAGTATACTAATAACAATAATAATAATAATAATAATAATAAATAATATCCAGGCTCTAAAATCCTAGATGTTTAAAAGGAGAGAAGGAGATGAGATTTCTGTCTTGTTCAGAGGAGGATTTAGATGCTGATTGCCTTTTAATACAATTAGTATAATTTAAAATATACTTCTATTATTAATTTAAGACTGTCAAATAACAAAATAGAAAAACGATGACTGGGTTATAGGTTACTAGAAGAAAATTAAGTGTAACAAAAAACAGCCAATCAACACAGTAGGCAGGAAGTACAAAGAAGAAATGAGGAGGGAGTTCCTGGTGTGGTGCAGCAGAAATGAATCCAACTAGGAACCATGAGGTTCCAAGTTTGATCCCAGGCCTCCCTTAGTGGGTTAAGGATCTGGCGTTGCTGTGAGCTGTAGTGTAGGTTGCAGACACAGCTCAGATCCCACGTTGCTGTAGCAGTGGCCTAGGCTGGCAGCTGTAGCTCTGATTTGACCCCTAGCCTGGGAACCTCCATATGCCATGGGTGTGGCCCTAAAAAAAAAAAAAGGAAGAAGAAATGAGGAGAAGTCATGGTAAATAGAAAAAATGAAGTGAGATGACATGAATAAATTCAAGAATTTTAATCACATTAAATATAAATTGGTTAAATACATCATTAAAAAATAGAAAAGGAAGGCGTTCCTGTTGTGCCTCAGTGGTAACAACCCTGACTAGTATCCATGAGGATGTGGTTTGATCCCTGGCCTTGCTCAGTGAGTCAGGGATCTGGCATTGCTGTGAGCTGTGGTGTAGGTCACAGATGTGGCTTGGATCCCATGTTGCTGTGGCTGTGGTGTAAGCCTGTAGCTGCAGCTCCGATTCAACCTCTAGCCTGGGAACCTCCATGTGCTGTGGGTTTAGCCCTAAAATGCAAAGAAACAAATAAACACCCCCTCCCCCCAAAAAACAGAAAAGCAAAAACAGATTGGTTGAACAATATAAGAAATCCATCTGTAGATAAGTTCATTTATGCCGTATATTAGATTCCATATATAAGTGGTACCATATGGTATTTGTCTTTCTCTTTCTGTCTTACTTCACTTAGTATGAGAGTCTTTGGTTCCATCCATGTTGCTGCAAATGGCATTATTTTGTTCTTTTTTATAGCTGAGTAGCATTCCATTGTGGGTCACCTTGATGTACAGTAGAAAACTGACAGAACATTGTAAACCAGCTATAATGGAAAAAATAAAAATCATTATAAAAAATCCAGCTATATGCTGTTTTACATGAAATAACCTTAAAATTGAAAACATAGAAAAATGAAAAAGTAAGTGATGGAAAAGATATATTATGGAATGCTAAAGAGAAAGAAAGGGCAGAAATATTAATATTGTTAAAATAAAAGTGAAAGTCAAAAGTAGTTAAAGAGAAAAAGAGTTGATATTCAGTAGATATATTTCTTTAGAAAGACCTAACAGCAAAACAACAGAATTTTGAAATTTGCAAAGTAAAAACAAGTAGAAATACAGGGGAATAGATAAATTTCTAAACATATTGGTAGAATTTAATTCGGTTTCTCAGAAACTGATAGCAAAACCACAAAAGCCTTGGTATGCAGAGCTTTTTTAATTGCACATTTATGAAGCTTAACTTGATATATTTTTATAAGCAACAAACTAAAAGATAATATTCTTTTCCAACAGTTATGTTAAATGCTCCAAAGCAGAAACCATAGGTCATTATTTTTCTGATCAGTGTCCTAAAATTAGAAATTAATGACACAACAGAAACCAGTATAACTCAAATTACTCTTAAAGTGAAGAGGCAAAGAAAGAAAACTGTAAAGTCAATTAAGGTCAGTAAGAGCCCTACAAAAAAATACAATGTGGGGTACAGCTCAAAAATGAATGAAGACGGAGTGGGAGAAAATAGCGTCAAATGATGCAACAGACAAGGGCTTAATCTCTAAAAAATACAAACAACTTATACAACTCAACAGCAAAAAAGCCAACAACCCAACTGAAAAAATGGGCAAAAGACCTGAATAGACATTTCTCCGAAGAAGAGATGCAGATGGCCAACAAGCACATGAAAAAATTCTTAACATCACTGATTATTAGAGAAATGCAAGTCAAAACTACCACGAGATACCACCTCACACCAGTCAGAATGGCCATCATTAACAAGTCCACAAACAACAAATGCTGGAGGGGGTGTGGAGAAAAGGGAACCCTCCTGCACCGTTGGTGGGAGTGTAAGCTGGTACAACCACTACGGAAGACAGTATGGAGGTACCTTAGAAAACTATACATAGAACTACCATATGACCCAGCAGTCCCACTCTTGGGCATATATCTGGGCAAAACTTTCCTTGAAAAAGACACTTGCACGTGCATGTTCATTGCGGCACTATTCACAATAGCCAAGACATGGAAACAACCCAGATGTCCATCGACAGATTATTGGATTAGGAAGATGTGGTATATATACACAATGGAATACTACTCAGTCATAAAACAGAATAAAATAATGTCATTTGCAGCAACATGGATGGAATTAGAGACCCTCATACTGAGTGAAGTCAGTCAGAAGGAGAAAGGCAAATACCATATGATATCACTTATATCTGGAATCTAATATACTGCACAAATGATCCTTTCTACAGAAAAGAAAATCATGGTCTTGGAGAACAGACTTGTGGTTGCCAAGAGGGTGGGGGAGGGAGTGGGATGGTATGGGAGTCTGGGGTTAACAGTTACAGACTATTGCCTTTGGGATGGAAAATCAAGGAGATCCTGCTGTATAGCACTAGGAACTATGTCTAATCACTTGTGACGAATCTATATGTATGTGTAACCAGGTCACCACACTGTACAGCTGAAAAATTGACAGAAAACTGTAAACTAGCTATAATGGAAAAAAAAATGCCTGAAGGCAGAGTTCCCATCGTGACTCAGAGGAAACAAATCTGATTAGTAACCATGAGGACACAGGTTCAATCCCTTTTCTCACTCAGAGGGTTAAGGATCCAGCATTGCCGTGAGCTGTGGTGTAGGCTGAAGATGTGGCTTGGGTCTGGCATTGCTGTGACTATGGTGTAGGCCAGCAGCTGTAGCTCTGATTAGACCCTTAGCCTGGGAACCTCCATATGCCACAGGTGCGGCCCTAAAAAGACAAAAAAAAAAAAAAAACAGGAAGAAAAATATACGGTTATGAATCAATTTCCCAGAGGAGTGGAGGAAATGACATTAGCAGTGAAATGTAAAACCCCATAAAGGAACAACAGAAAAACCTAAAAAAAAACAAATAAATATAAAGGTACAGAAGATGTTAATGACAGTTTTCTAAAAACTGATGAATAGAAAATAAACCTGATTCTTTTAAAAGATTCCCCCAAATAGTGTGTCCTTTGACAAGTCTGATGTCAAGAAAAACAAAGACATAAGTAGATAACACTCAGGTACTGTTTTTTTAGTACTTTCTCCCAAATTTTCAAGCTCAGATAGCTTCCATGCTTTGTAAACTATTGCATATTATATAACAATATGAAAAGCTTCTACACTCACATTTTTGAGGTTTTGTAGACTGATGGAAAATCAGAAAACTAACACACACACATACGCACACACATGCATGTGTGCCGTTTGGCCAACCTTACCTTTGAGCTCCTATGCAGAAGTCCTAAGTAAATTTAGCCTTTCAAATCTAGTGGTGTATTAAATCAGTATTATGTAATGATCAGGTAGTTTTTATCCAAGGAAGGCAAGAGTGGTTTGGAATTTGGATATTAATATGTATTATTTATGATGGCAGCAGATTAAAGAAGTCAAACTTAGCATTCATCTCATGCATGTGGAAAAATTGCTTGATAATTAAATTTGATTTCTCCTGTGCTTATTAGAAATATATATGAAGCATTTTTATTAAATCCAGGAAGAATACAAAATGCCAGTTTTCACTGGGGAAAAGTCACTAGAGGCATAAATATTGGAAAGAAGAGAGGAAATTTTCTTTTTTCTGAAGATAATACTGATTATCTGCTTTTAAAATCCAATAGATCTCTGAAAAATGAGTAAAACTGTTAATACTGGTCATATAGTTAAGGAAATGTAAAAATAAGCATTAATAGATTTCCTATACTAGCAACCTATTTGAAATGGAATTTTAAAAAGATTATATTCACTGTATCAACAACAATAGCAAATACATACAGAAAATTACAGGACTAAACCTAATAGAGTTTGTAAGATTTTTATGAAGAAATTTAAAAAAGAAATTTTTACTGAAGGATATTAAATAATATCTGAAAATGCAGTTATATCATGTTTCTGGATGATAAAACTCAATGTTGTAAAAATGTAAGCTTTTGTCAACTTCATTTATAAATTAAGTGCTTTACAACTAAAACTTCCAACCTGAAATTTTAGAAGTTGGCAATCCAACCCTAAAATTCACATAAAAGTGAAAATGTATTAAAAAGAACCAAGAGAATTTTAAAAAAGAATATTGAGGAGGAGTTTCCATCGTGGTTCGGCAGTAATGAACCCGACTACTAGTAACCATGAGGATGCAGGTTTGATCCCTGGCCTCGCTCAGTGGGTTAAGGATCCAGCGTTGCTGTGAGCTGTAGTGTAGGTTGCAGATGCGGCTTGGATCTGGTGTTCCCGTGGCTGTGGTGTGGGCTGGTAGCTGCAGCTCTGATTCGACCGCTAGTCTGGGAACTTCCATCTGCCATGGGTGTGGCCCTAAAAGTAACAAAAAAAGAATATTGAGGAAAACTTGCCATATCAGAAACAAAATATTTTATAAGTACTCTATGAGGCCACAGGACTTCAAATAAAATCTATAGCACTTAAAACTAAAAGAAATGGATTAATAGAAAAGGGAATTCAGAATCTGACACACGTTTATTTGTAATTAATTCACACATTGCATTTTTTATATTTTTATTTAAATTGTTTATTTACTAAGAAATAAATTTCAGTTGGATTCAAGAGCTAAATGTAAAATGAAAATTTTGAAAGCATTATAAAAGGTTTAGAATATGAAAGACAAAATAATTGCCAAAATTTATTGTGATTTAAATGAAAAAAGAGAAATCACGACATAATATATGCCATGTGTCACATTAAAGTAGAAAAAAAACCTTGACAAAAAGCTAGAAGCATCTATATCAGTATGCTAAGAGTGATTACTTCTAGGAGCCACTTAAATGTCCAGCAGGAGAAAAATAGTTAAGTTATGAAAATTCCGTACACGTGATATTATTCAGCCATGAAATAAGAATTAAGGGTATCTGTATTTACTTACATGGAATGACCTCCAGGGTGTTTTGTTAGGTGAATTCAAAAGGCAAGTCACCAAGCAACATGTGTGTGTGTGTGTGTGTGTGTGTGTATGTATGTGTGTATGTTTATAATTAAAACCATAGAAGAAGTTATATAAGATAGGAGGTGACTGGAATGCTCTATAACGGTTTGTCAGGATATATAACCTTTAAGTGAAGGAGTATGGGCAGTGATTTGGGTATTTTGCTAGTTAACTCTTTTTTTAAAAAAATTCAAGTGCAGTTGATTTACAATATTGTGTTGCAGGTGTACAGCAAAGTGATTATATATAAATATAAATATATATATGTAAAATTTTTGTCACATTATTTTCCATTGTAGGTTGTTTTAAGATAGTGAATATTTTTCCCTGTGCTATACAGTAAATCCATGTTCCTTATCTACTTTATATATAGTAGTGTGTACATGTTAACCCATATTCCTACTTTATACCTGCCCCCATCTTTCCCCTTTGGTAATCATAAGTTTGTTTTCTATGCCTGTGAGTATGTTTCTGTTGCGTAAATAAGTTCATTTGTATTATTTTTTTAGATTCCACATGTAGGTGATATCATATGATATGTCTTTTTCTGTCTGACTACACTTAGTATGATAATCTCTAGATCCATCCATGTTGCTGTCAATGGCATTACTTTGTCCTTTTTTATGGCTGAGTAGTATTCCATTGTATATATGTACCACATCTTCTTTATCCACTCCTCTGTCGATGGACTTTTAGGTTGCTTCCATGTCTTGGCTATTGTAAATAGTGCTGCAGTGAACATTGGGGTGCATGCATTTTGCTGATTAACTATTCAGCGCTATCTAGTATAACTTTCTGTAATAAGGAAAATGTTGTGTCTTTGCTGTCCTATTCATTAGCCACTAGTGACATATAGCTCTTGAGCATTTGAAATGTGGCTAGTGTGACTAAGGAAAGGAATCTTCAATTTTGCTTAATATTTTTTTAAAAAATTGCTTAATTTTTAACTTAAATAGCCACATATGACTAGTGTCTACTGTGTTGGTCAGTGTAGCTCTATATACTTTTGTACCATTTTGGAAAAGTTCACCTTTTCTAAATGATAAAAATGCCCACTTCTGTTTTGGCTTAGGTCATGCTGTGATGACAACCTGCCCTAAAAAACTGTGACTAAACAAAATGCTGATTTCTCTCTCATATTGCACATGTTCATCATGACTTGGCTGGTAGGCTCTGCTCCACGTCTTGTCATCCTGGGACCCAGGCTGAGGAATCTTACACCTGGAACTTCACTGGTCACCATAACAAGAGGAAAGAGATACGGGGTCTCATGGTGGCCATTTAAAGCTTTTCTCTTAGAAAGAATTAACATGTATTTCATTGGCCAAAGGGAGGTCATGGCCGCCCTGAGTCCAAGAGTGCAGGGAAATACAGACCATGTGCCCAGAAAGAGGAGAGTTTGCATGCCTCCTTAATGTCTACCACATTTGCACTCCTTTTCTAGGACAAAGGAAAAGCCAAGTGAGAAAAATGGAGCTCGGACCTCCATGGTAACATTCCTAAAAGCTTAATCAGTATTCCCAAATTACTCACTTACTCCCTTCCTCATTTTAGTAAAGAATATCTGTCTTCATTTATAGAACTGGAGAAATTGGAATATGTTGAAAAAGTAGATTGTGGCTTCTACAGCTATTTTGGCTGAATACCTGGGGAAATATTTCAGTAGGATGTAACATTTCTTATCTGGTATTCAGGCAGATACTGAATAGATATCTCTTTTTTCCAAATGATAATTTATTTCAAGAAAATATACCAGTTACTGAAAATAGCATGATTAATAGTATTTCTGCAATGGTGCATGTGTGTCTTCTGGTAATATCATGTTGTATGATTTTGATGGCATCTGGAAAATTGGTAGAAGTGAGAATTTACTACTGCTCATTTCCACTCTTCAGTGACTGCAAATGAAAGCAATATCATAAAAGAGTGTAAAATACTCATTGGAAAAAATGTGATGGTAAATGAGGCAGAAATTCAGGCCACACAAACTGTAAAGAATGAGTCTGTGGGTCCCTGTAAGACCTGATTTTCCTTAGTCTGTGTAGGTTTGAGTATGATAAGGAGCTAATGTGGGCAGGGGGAGGAACCCCCCTTATCTGACAGAAACTTACTTTACCAGGTTGGAGGCTAGGCACTAATGGGAGAAAACATTTGCTCTGAATACAGTTGCTCTGAATACATTTCTGACTATCCTATTTAGAAATGCTAGAAAAGGCACATCATGCTTTATCGGCGACTGCTTTGTTTAGCTGTCTAGAACTTAGCACATTGTCTAGCTTGTGTAAATTGTAAATCCGCCAGGTGACATCATTTAAGGCTCCTTTACTGCTCTTTGAAGTTGAGTGTGTTTCAAACCTATGTCTGAGCACATAACCCTTAGAATAGGAATGGCGTACTAAAAGGAGATGAAGCCATGGAACAAACATCCCGAGAACATACTTATAGTCAAACAAAGTTAGTTTTGTTGAGCTTGTTGCCACAAGAAATAGCATCTCTCAGACGAACCACTGACATCTCAGTAAGAGGGATCTTGGAGGGCCTTCTTAGAGGGTTTAGGCTTGGGCTAAATCCTCTAAGGAGGGGGTTTAAGAAATCAGGGCCTCTTCTAGCTTGCCTGCTATCAATGAGCTGGAACAGTTTGGCGACTGGGTATCTTAATCGTGTTTATCTAGGAAGCAGGAGGGTTAAAGCCAGGCTTGAGTGGTCATTGGTGAAGCAGCAGGTACTCATGATGATCATAAGAGAAGAGTGTTTAATCATTTTTGTGGTTGTAGATTGGCCTTGTTCTACACATGGTCACAGTGTGGCCTGGTCAGCACAAATCACTTTTTGTCAGCTTTGCTTATGGTCAGTTGAGAATATCATGGTTGACTTCAGTAGGGCTGGTTTTCATTTTCAGGCACATGGCTGCCTTCTTGCTCAGGACGGCTTTAGGATTTGCCCCTTGGCTCCATCACCGGTACACACATGGAAGAGGACGATGGTAATTGCTTTCTTAGCCCCAATTCTCCCCTCTCCCTACATCGATACTCTTGCCTTGGCCTTATCACATTCTCAAATTTTGATGTTAGACTTGGCCCTATGACCCGCTTTGATCAATGGAATTGTTAGCACAAGTTATGTAAGCAGAAGATACTTCTTTGAGGAAATGACTCAAAGCCAAGATCTAAAAGCTGAGAAGGAGCTACCTAAACAAAGGAAGAGGGCAGGCTGGGTGAGGATGAGCTTTCCAGGAAGAGGGTAGAGTACTAAAGAGATCCTGAAGAAGGCTGCACAGAATTTGATGGAGAGGGAGTACATTAAGGCTGGTGAGAAAGGCAGGGAGTAGGAAATGGTCAGCCCCACAGGCTGTACACCAGATTTGGGAATTTATCGTAACAGTAATAGAAAGCTATGAAAGAGGTTTAAACTGGAAGCGACATGACCTAATTTCCGTTTTGAAAGATTGCTTTGGTTGCAGAGTTGTTATTATAATTGGAGATGGAATTTGGGACAAATGAATCCTAGCATTTTTCCATCTTTGTCAGGGTGCCACACAATACAAATCGTCCCTCTCGTTTGTTCCATTAAAATCATTGACTTCGTTTAGGCAAAGTGGCTCCTGGACATCGTCCCAGAGAGAGGTTAGAAGGGTTCGTCATAAAATTCTAAATTTACTAAATTAAAATTAGAGAGTAGCCAAGAGGATTGATTTTGGGGCAGGCCAACAGTCCTTGATGGCACTAGACCAAGCAAAAAAAGGGCCATTAGGCTGAGTTTAGAAGACTGCGGCCATGAATAAATGAGGAGGGTGCCATTTTTTTTCCAGTGGTGACTCATTGTGGAAATGAGGTTGATAAGAATAAGATTTTTCTGTATGAAAATTAAAAAGACACAATCCTTTCCAACATAGCCTATTTCTATTCAGATTTGGATCTCCTCTAGAGGTGCACTTCGAGGCTATGTAGTATATCAGAACATTAGATTCTCTCATTTAGAAAACTCAAGGGCTGATATCACGTAGCCTTTCATAGGAAAACAAAATTAAGGCAAAGCGAGATCAGATGACACTAAATATTAGAAACTTGAAATTCTGAGAACAGGAAATTAGATTACCAAAAGAAATTTGGCTGGCTTTTTAAAGTTGGCTGACTTGTTTTGAAAAATCACGAATTTTAGAAACATTAAAAAAATGTACCGTGGATTGCCGATTTTTCTAGTTATTTAAGGTTTGGGTCCCTTTTGTCTTTATAACCTGTTGTATCCATATTTTTATTTCCAGAATGAATGACTTAGGGAAGGAACTTGGGTATCACCAAAGTCTGCAGGCTAAGATGTTATGTGATTGTTAGGAAAGCACATTTTTAGGAAGTTGAATTGTGCAAGCATAAATTGTGTTAAATGTTGACTGAAGTTTTAAGAGTTTCTCAAATTCAGCCCTGTTGACATTTTGGGTTTGATCATTCTCTGTTGAGGGAGATGTTCTGTGCATTATTGGATATTTAGCAGCATTGCTGGCCTCTACCACTAGATAGCAATAGCCAATAGTCTCCCCACCAAAAGTGGTCACAAATAAAAATGTCCCCAGATACTGCAAATGTTCCCTGGGGTGCCAGATCACCCCAGGCTGAGAAGTACAGAGCTAGATACTATCTAAACACTATTTCTGAAATGATTATTGGGCAGATTTTAAACTGTTTCTTACTTTAAAAATTTTGCCCAATCAGGCTATTTATAAATAGATTCGGAGCTCCATACAGCCCAAGAGGAAGACTTTTTGGATATGTTATCCTTTGGTTTCTATCATGGCTGAAGCTATGAGTAAACACTTGTGAAATGTCAGAGGGGTTTGTTGAGTTTTAGAAAATCTTTCAGTGGTAACTGATGAGAGTGAAAGAATTTAAAAGGTGTGTATCTTTGTAAGTGAGAGAGAGAATGAGAGAGCCTCAAGATCTTTTTAAAGAGCTTGGAAAGGTCTCAGAATTCAGTGTATTTTAAGCATGTGACAGAGCATGAAAAAATAAATATTCATTAAATAAAATATTCATTAAAATCAAGTTTGCTTTTTCTCTTTACCTTTAGATATTAGAATAGTGATTGAGAAATGCTGTGGATTACCAAGATGAAGGGCTTTGACTTAGGTCACATGTGATTGTGTTTAAGAATACATAGGAAGGGTCAAATAAAACTTGTGACCACAAACAAGTGATAAAGGAAATTGAGAGGATGATTTTTGAAATGACTTTCACTTAAAGAATTATTGGATATGAAATGAGGAACTAGACTCCCTAGAGAAATAGCTGAAGTCACCGAGCTTCAAGTAATTTTGAAATAGGGAGGGATGACTCACAGCATGTCTTAGGAGACTTTGTATAGCCCTGAAATGCTGATGGGAAGATTAGTCCAGGAAATTAATGAGATAAATGTACATGTTGCCAAATTACCAAAGACAGCAAAGATGAAAATGGAGACTAAAACAACCCATTCTCTAAAGAAGAATGGAACACCCACATGCAGATAACTCTGTAAGGTGCTAACATGGAACCATAGCTGGTAGGGACCTACGGTGGTTGAGGGAGTGATCTTTTGAAACAGACTGGCCGGGGTCACAAACCAGCTCTGTCACTGAGCACCATACTTACTTTCTCTGTGCCTCAGTGTCCTCATTTATAAAATGGGAAGAATAATAGTAGTACCTACCTTATAGGGTTCTTGGGTGGATTAAATATGTGAAAACATGCAGAGCAGTTACAACTGTCTTGTTCTATTTTTAAAAATGTTAGCTTTAATTCTGCATAGGAAATGTTAACTATTACTATTAATCAAGGCTCAAAGTGACTATAACTTGCCCATAGTCATAGATCTAGCCAGGTACAACGCTAGGCCTTGGACTCTCTATTCACATCATTTATTTTTGTGTCAAGCTGTTCTCTTCCATCTAACACATCTCTGTACATGTCTGTATGGATTGGAGGAGATAAGAGATAGACATGGAAGCAGTAATAGCAAAATACAATTGTTGATTTTTATATCACTTTTATAGCACTATCCTGTTTGAATCGCAAACCAACTTTATAGTATAAGGTTAATATTTTTTCCATTTTATAGATATTTTGTAGAGAAGTTAAGCACTTTGCCTTAGATGAGTAGAATTGGAATTCAAAGCCAGACTCTTGTCTGTGCCACTTTCTTTGTGCTCCACTTACCACCTAGGGCTGAAGCTGAAAGCAGGAGGAATGACAGTGGAAGCTTAAGTGGGGTTCGTGGAAGGATGTGGAAGGAGGCTTGTTGTCCTAGAGGACACCAGTCTAAGTCCTTTTCTATTCTTTCTTCAAACAGCTTTGGAATCCATTCAATTCCAACCCCCCTCTTCCACATCCAGCGTCCCTTATCTGAACTCCTATCTTCTGACTTCTCAATTCATGCTCTGTGTGTAGTCATAATGATTATTCCAAGAAACAAATATGATCATATCCCTCTATCTCCACTTCTGCCATCATCCCTTCAGTGCCTCTTCATCCTCTCCAGATCAAGCCAGCTTCCTCCACAGCAGTTACACTCCTCTTGTGCTCCTTTATCAAGACCTGCCTCTGTCTCCTGCTCCTCTGCTCCCTCCATGTGGAAATGTATTTCAACAAAAACAGTTGGATGTCATCAGGGAAATGCAGATTAAAACAGCAAAGAAATACCACTGTATATCTATCAGAATGGCCAAAATCCAGAGCACCGACAACACCAAAAACCGACAAGTAAGTGGAACAATAGTAACTCTCACTCATTGCTGGTAGGAAGGCAAAATGGTCCAGCCACTTTGGAAGACAATTTGGCAGTTTCTTACAAAACTAAACATACTCTTAGCACACGCTTCTTGGCCTTTACCCAAAGGAGCTGAATACCTATGTTGGTACAAAAACCTGTAGGTGAATATTTAGAAAAACTTTGCTTACAATTGCCAAAACTTGGAAGTACCCAAGATGTCCTTCAGTAGATGAATGGATAAATAAGCTGTGTTCCATTCAGAAAATGGGATGTTAATCAGTGCTAAAAAGAAGTGAGCTATCAGTCTGTGAAAAGACATGGAGGAAGTGTAAATGGGTATTATAGTGAGTGAAAGCAACCAGTCTGAAAAGGCTCCATACTATATGATTCCAACTAGATGACATTCTGGAAAAGGCAGATCTATGGAGATAGTGAAGAGAGCAGTAGTTGTTGGGTGTTAGGGTATAGGGAGGGATGGATAGGCAGAGCACAGAGGATTTTTAGGGAAATGAAACTACTTTGTATGATGCTATAATAATGGATACATGTCATTTATATGTCTGTCTAAACCCTTAGAATATACATCACTGAGAGTGAACCATAATGTAAACTACGGACTTTGGGTGATAATGTTGTGTCAATGTAAGTTCATTGATGATAACAAATGTATCACTTAGGTGGGGGTGTTGATACTGAGGCAGGCTGTACATGTGTTGGGGCAAGGGATATATGAGAAATCTCTGTACCTTCTGCTTAGTTTTTCTGGACCTAAAACGGCTCTTAAAAAAATCTATTAGAAATTGCAATATAAGGAATCCCCGTCGTGGCTCAGTGATTAACGAATCTGACTAGGAACCATGAGGTTGCGGGTTTGATCCCTGGCCTTGCTCAGGAGGTTAAGGATCTGGAGTTGCCGTGAGCTGTGATGTAGGTTGCAGACGCGGCTTGGATCCTGCGTTGCTGTGGCTGTGGTGTAGGCCGGTGGCTACAGCTTCAATTCGACTCCTAGCCTGGGAACCTCTATATGCTGTGGGTGCAGCCCTGAAAAGACCAAAAAAAAAAAATCAAATTACAATATAAGTTATAGCAACTTATATAATAAAATTGAAATACTCTATAATAAGTATACATGCATATCTTAACATTCTCTAATGTATCATGGTCTCTTTTCTTCCTTCCCTCTGCATGTAACCTTCCTGCATCATTTGACATGTTGTATTTTAATTTTCTCTGTGGACTTTGAAAAATAGGTAGTTTCATCAGGTAATGAAAGTTGGGCAGAAGGCCTTGGCAAAAATCAGACGTTATTAATATTTAACATGTCTTAAATATTATTGCTCTGGGTAGATGCTATAAATTGGCCTTGAAGAGTTATAGTTTCTGCCAGTGGAGCCAACATTTTGGAAAGGATCGTTCACCCTTTGTGAATTGCAAAACCAAAAATCTCTTCAAAGATGCGTCTGCTTTCCCCAGCTTCTTCATTGTCTCCCCAACATGAGGGTGTGTCTGATTCTCAGAGCAGGGATATCTGGATGTATTTGCAGTCTGGGTGCCTGTCCTCTTGGCAAGCTCTGTACTGCAGCCAAAGAGTATGGAATCCATGCCATTCCATGGCCTTTCTCCTTGCGTTTCTCAAGAGCGGAAACTGAGAGGCACTGGAGTTGCTGGTTTCATCCATAAGTCAAGGCTGGTGATCCCCTCCCAGCAATCGTCCGTTCTCAGTTCCTTCAAGTTCAAGTTTGCTCACAGTGTCTCTTATTGCTCCTCTTGCTGAGTCTCCTCCTCCCTGGGGTTAATTTATATCTTACTGATCAATAGGAATAGCCAGAGAGCTCATGAGTGGGGAGTGTAATTACATTGGCTGTGGCTTATCTGGACACATCTTACAATCATAAAATATTAAATTGGTTTGACCACGGAAAGAAAGATTTATCCTGGAGACTCAATCTAGGTCCTTCAGATCTACTCAAGTGTGAGAAGAAATAAACTGACTGAATTCTAACAGCAAATGTCCTGGATCTTCAGAGCCATTTAATAATATAGACAAAATTAAAGTCTGAGGCTTTCTTAAAAGGAAAAACTATGGAGATTATAGAATTATCCCATAATTAAATGGAAATTGCTATTCAAACATAATTATTTTCTCCATTAATTTTCAGGTCCAGGGTGACATCTGAAAGAACCTAGTTTAGTCCATTGAGCATCATATGTGAATTATGGTTTCTTTTTAATATAAAATGAGAAATAGATTAAAATAGAAAAGAGGCTTTTACTTCAGTTTGTAAATATGGCATATTGAGACCTTGTTCACTTGTAAACAACCTCATAAACATAAGAAGAAATCATATCCCCAAGCGTAACTAGAAATATCTCCATTCATATTCTCAAAATAAAGTGGTCTAGAACATAAACTCCACGCTTATTTTTTCTTGCTTTTATTCCCTTTTTTTGGCAAGTTATCTCATTTTGCTAAGATTTGAAGTCTTATGTGTACTAGTCTAACTTACCTCTGTGACTATAACTTCCAAATATTGGGGGTGAGGAAATCTTTCTTTCCGTTCTCTGTATCTAACCTTATAGCTGGCAGGACCTTCAGTGAGTATCACAGGAAGCAAAGGAGAGTGATTCAGAGTATAAAGTTCTAGATCAGTGGTTCTCATAAGGAGTGATTCCCCACTTTCCACCCCCGCCCCAGGAACTGTGTGTAATGTCTAAAGATACTTTTGGTTGTCACAACTGAGGCAGTGGGTTCTACTGATTCTAGTGGGTAGAGACCAGGGAGGCTGATAAATATCCTACATAGTGCACAGGGCGGGCCCCCACAGCCCAAGATGTCAGTAGTGCCAAGGTGCAGAAACTGATCTAGAATCATGGCTATAAGCTTTTCACATGCCGAGAATTGAAATTACATTGCTATCTCACACTACATGTGATTCAGGTACATAGAAGATGTAAATGTTGAAAGTAAAACCTTGGAAATACTTGAAGAAAATAACATCTTGGAAATTCCATGTGGTGCAGCTGGTTAAGGATCTGGTGGGTGTTGCCATAACTGTGGCATTGGTTTACTCCCTGGCCTGGAATTTCCACATGTTGTGGGTGTGGCCAATAAAAAGGAAAATACATCTTTGTGATACCTAGATAATGGAAGAGAAAGCCCCAGTAAAGACTGCTACAGAAAGAAATACCAACTTGATGGGAGATTGAAGGAGAATTAAAAATTAGATGGAGGAGTTTCCTTCATGGCTCAGTGGTTAACGAATCCGACTAAGAACCATGAGGTTGCGGGTTCGATCCCTGGCCTTGCTCACTGGGTTAAGGATCCGGCGTTGCCGTGAGCTGTGGTGTAGGTTGCAGACGCGGCTCGGATCCCGCGTTGCTGTGGCTGTGGCGAAGGCCGGCGGCTACAGCTCCTGTTAGACCCCTAGCCTGGGAACCTCCATATGCCGCGGGTGCGGCTCCACATAAAAGGTAAAAAGACAGAAAAAAAAATTAGATGGAAAGGAGAAACTATAGATAGCAATTACTTTTCCATTTTACAAACAAGAAAATTGAGGCTTAGAGCGCTTAAGTAATTTATTCCAACACAACAGATTATAAGTAACAGTGTGAGGTTTTGAACTGAGACATTATGATTACGCTTTGGCGTTGGGAAGGACTTTCTTTTTTTCTTTTTTTATGGCTGCACCTGCGGCATATGGAGGTTTCCAGGCTAGGGGTGTAATCGGAGCTACAGCTGCCAGCCTATGCCACAGCCATAGCAATGCCAGATCTGAGCTGCGACTGCGACCTACACCACAGGTCACGGCAACACTGGATCGTTAACCCACTGAGCAAGGCCAGGGATCGAACCCGCAACCTCATGGTTCCTAGTCAGATTCGTTAACCGCTGCGCCACGACGGGAACTCTGGGAAGGACTTCTTAAGATACAAAAAACACAAACCAGAAAGAAAACTTGGATAATTTTGACTATAATAAAATCCAAAACTTCCATATGTAAAAATACCCCAGAACCAAAGTTCAGAGACAAATAACAAATTGCAAATGACACTTGCAATACACATGATGGACAAAACATTAATATCAGTAATTCATGAAGAATGCCTATAAATAAATGAGAGTGAGTTAGGAATCCCACTAGAAAAAGGGGCAAAGGATATTGTGATAAGCAGAATAACGGCTCCCTCAAAACTGTCCATGTCCTGATCCCTTCAACCTGTAAACATGTAATTTTACATGTCAAAAGGGATCTTGTAGATGTGTTTAAGTTTGGGATCTTGAGACGGGAAAATTATCCTGGAATGTCCAGCTGGGCCCAGTAAAATCACAAATGTCTTAGAGGGAAGCAGGGGGATCAGAATCAAAGACAGAGATGTGGGGATGGAAGCAGAGGGGGGAATAATGCAGTTGCTGGCTTGGAAAATGGAGGGGTGCCAGAGGCCGTGGGATGCAGGCAGTTTCTAAACCAGTGATTCTCGACCCGGAGTAATTTTGCCCCCCCCCCCAGGGGAAATTTGCACTGTCTAAAGATGTTTTTGGTGGTTAGAACTGGTGGGAGGTGGTGCTACTGGCCCTAGGTGCTTTCACGTTAGTGGATAGAGGCCACGATGCTGCTAAACATCCCACAGGACAGCAAGGAAATGGATTCTTCCCTAAAGCTTCCGGAAGTGCAACCCTGTCACCGTCTTGATTTTAACCCATTGAGACCCATTTTGGATTTTTAACATCCAGAACTTTAAAATAATAAATTTTTACTGTTTTAAACCACTAAGTTCATGGTGATTTGATACAATAGCATTAGGGAAATAATACATATAGGAACAGGATCTGAGCCACATCTGTGACCTACACCACAGCTCACGGCAACGCCAGATCGTTAACCCACTGAGCGAGGCCAGGGATCAAACCTACACCCTCATGGATACTAGTCGGGTTCGTAACCCACTGAACCACAATGGGAACTCCCTTCAGGAAATGTCTTGATGCATTACTTCAGACTTAGTGTCATCAAAAATAAATAGGTCTTGGGTTAATAGGATGATGGGTTTAAGATTAGGCTTGGAGAAGTTCCTGTCGTGGCGCAGCGGAAACGAATCCGACTAGGAACCATGAGGCTGTGGGTTCGATCCCTGGCATTGCTCAGTGGGTTAAGGATCCGGTGTTGCCGTAAGCTGTGGTGTAGATTGCAGATGTGGCTCGGATCTGGTGTTGCTGTGGCTGTGGCGTAGGCCAGCAACAACAGCTCTGATTAGACCCCTAGCCTGGGAACCTCCAAATGCAGCAGGTGCAGCCCTAAAAAGACCAAAAAAAAAAAAAAAGATTAAGCATGGAATAATAATGGAGCATTGCTACAATTAGTATCATGTTTTTCAATCATGAAAATTGACATGTGTTGTATCAACTGTTTTTTTTTTTTTTAAAAAAAGAACCCCATCAGCTAGGTAAGGCAGATCTTTTGAACAGTCCTGTTTTCCAGGTTAAAAAAAAATGTAACCAGGAGAGGACAGTGATTTGTCCAAGTTTGGTAAGTGGCAAGAGCCAGAATTTGAACACATGTCTTCTGGTTCCAAGTACCATGCTCCCCCCACCCCCATTTTAAAAAAGTTTTATTGAAGTATAGTTGATTTACAATGTTGTGATCATTTCTGCTATACAGCAAAGTGATTCATTTATACATGTGCACACATCCATTCTCTTTCAGATTCTTTTCCCACATAGACCATCACAGAATATTTGGTAGAGTTCTCAGTGTTACACAGCAGTCCCTTTTGGCCAATCATTCCGTATACCCTAGTGTACATATGCCAATCCCAAACCCCCAGTCCATCCCCCCGAACTCGTCTCCTTTAGTAACCATAAATTTTTCAAGGTCTGTGAGTCTCTTTCTGTTCTGCAAATTAAGTTCATTTGTATCATTTTTAAAGTCCACATCTAAGTGATATTGTATGATGTTTGCCTTTCACTGTCTAACTTCATTTAGTATGGTCATCTCTAGGTCCGTCCATGTTGCTACAAATAGCATTATTTTATTCTTTTTGTGGCTGAGCAATATTCCATTGCTACCACGTATTCTTTATCCATTCCTCTGTCAGTGGACATTTAGGTTGCTTCTATGTCTTGGTTATTGTAAATAGTGCTGCATTGAACATTGGGGTGCATGTATCTTTTCAAGTTATGGTTTTCTCCAGATAGATGCCCAGGAGTGAGATTGCTGGATCATGTAGTAGTTCTGTTTTTAGTTTTGTGAGGAACCTCCGTAACTGTTTTCCATAGTGGTTGCACCAGTTTACATTCCCACCAATAGTGTAAGCAGGTTCCCTTTTCTCCACACCCTTGCCACCATTTATTGTGGGACTTTTTGATGATGGCCGTTCTGGCTGGTATATAGGTGCCAAGCTTTTTAAAATTAAATCAACTACCTCCTAGGATGAGAAATGGGTGATTTAATAGCTCTTCCTATTAAAAAACAAAACCAAAAAGCCCTAGATTTTCTAGTTTACCCAAATGCCATACAGATCTGTGCTCTGCGTTCGTTGCTTAAAGAAGCAAGTAAGCAAATAGGCAAATTATTATTCTAAGTTAATATCTAATACAGTATTCCTTTCAAAGTAGGTATTTGTTATAATGTTTAAACTTCATTGGGTAAAGTAACAGGAAGATGGATATTGGAAAAAAAAGAATCAAGGGTCACTAAGATTATAAAGTACAGAAATCATGTTAAATTTGGAATTGTTAAAGGAACCAGTTATATTTCACTGGGAAAAGAGAAATCTTAGGGGGAGTTATCCCTGCCTTTGACTTTTTGAAGGATTTCCAAGTGGCAGAGGAATGAAAAAAAATTTAGAGCCCAAGTGAGGAATTGATACAGTGATGCCAGTTCGCACCTAAGAATATTGAACTTCTAAAATACAAATCTGTCAAAAAATAGGAATGGGCTGCCTTAGAGGAGTTGAAGCAAAAACTGGATGAATGGTTTTCAGTGATGCTTAAAAGGAAATGCTTATTTTGGAAAAGATGCTGAACTAGTTGAGACAAATAGATTCATTTTCTGTTATTCTCCCTAACACTGGCCTAATAGGGGGAAGCAAGAATCTACTGACCCAGTTCTGAAGTCCCTTCCAGCAAGGGGCATTGAAGCAACAAAGATTCCCTCTAGGTCTCGCAGACCCCATGGGTGTGTGTATATGTCTCAAAGACAGAGTGGGGATGATACATTTATGTGTCTTCTGGTTTTGTCATCCAAACTTACTCTTGTGGGGTCTCCAAGGTTGAGGTCAGGTCTATCACTAAGAATGTCACCTGAGAAGACAGAGGAGTAGGGAGTTCCCATTGTGGCTCAGTGTTAACAAAACCAACTGCTATCCATGAGGACACAGGTTCGTTCCCTGGCCTCGCTCAGTAGGTTAAAGATCCAGCGTTGGCCATGAGCTTTGGTGTAGCTTGCAGATGTGGCTTGGATCTGGCCGTGGCTGTGGTGTAGGCCATCAGCTGCAGCTCCAATTTGATCCCTAGCCAGGGAATTTACATATGCCGTGGGTGTGGCCCTAAAAAGAAAAAAAAAGACGGAGGAGTAAATGGGTATTACCTTTCATGGGAGCTCCAGAGCTTGCCAGGCACGTACATACATAAACAAGTTGACAATCGCAATGAGTTGAGACCAGGTGGTCAGCTGAAAATTGTGCACAGAATCTGGCATGTAGGTTAGCTTGTTGCCATTTCATGACTCAATATATTACTTACTAAGAGATCTAGGATGGAGAAATTAAGTCAAAGCAACTTGGATACCTGAGGTTGTCTTATATCTGGGGGCTTGTGTGGGAAGAATAGCAGGCTGGGCTGTCTTATGGATAACAGCAGATCTATAACTCCATTTTAGTCCTCTGTCTTCTCTAGGAATACAATACAAATTGCAACACATTCTCCCTAGAAGGCTTATTTTGCTTGTCCCACTCTTGTCCTGGAGTGCCATCATCTCACTACGCCCTCGTGGAGGTCTCCTTACTCTTGTAGACATTATCATAATCCTTTCTGAGGACTTACTATATCAGAATCTGTATTTTAACAAGATCACGGTCATCTGTATGCATTGCCTTAAGGATTTGTAATCTTGGCCCAAACCAGGACTACATTTGTGAATTAGCTAAACTGTACAGCAACCAACCAAATAAGCAGTTACTGTTTTGTACTTGAACGTTTCCAAAGTTGACATAAAATCTGGATGTGTACTCAAACAGATGGACCAAAGCGGACAAGGTGAAAGATGTGATGTTGTTGGACACCAGAATGGAGAGAAAGCTTACATACTGTGCAGTAGTTTTCAGAAGACACTACCCCTTCCTTTTTTGCAAATTTTAAAGCAAAGGAGAGAAGGAGATTGGAGAACCTACCTATGTGTCTTTTTAAGGGGCTACTTCTTAGAGTATGTCCTATTTTGTCACAAAAAATTCTTTGGGAAGTACAGAAAATGGTGGAATGGTAGGTACTGTCACTTCTAGTGCAAATACTTTGTAGTGCATCTAAGACTGTTTTTGCTAAATGAAATCCTACCTCCTGAGATTATTTCAGTTTTTCAGAGAGGGTTTCCTCCATGTCCTAATAAGGTTTAATATTGAACTAAAAAATACTATGGTAGGGCGTATATTGTGGTTAATTTTCCAGCATGCATTGCATCCCACTGATTAGTCTCCAAGTCAATCATGGACATTCACTCCCTCTTGCCCGTAATTTGATTCAGGGCTGGACAGGTCTAAGGCAGTTTGGACCAATGAGAGATGCTAGGAAAGATCTGTAGAGGACATCTGGGAAAGAAGCTTCCCAAGTCTTAGGAGAGACTTGGGAGAAGACTCCCCTTACTTGATAGACATGAGGGAGGATGAATGGGGGTACAAATTACTACCTGCAGTCATTCTGCAGCTACAGAGCACGCCTTAGGATGAAGCAGACCCTACAGGCTTGAGAAGAACTCTTTCTTATTTTCTGCAAATTACAAACTCTCAGAGGGGAGAAACGGAAAGAACTCAAGTCCCTAATGCCACTAATGAATCCCTGAAGTCAACCCAACTTCTCAACTTCCTGTTGCATGTGTTATTACATTACCTCCCTGCCTAAGTCAGTCTGATGTGAGCTTCATTGCTGCCCACAGCCACACACACCCTTACTGATACAAATCATTGGCAAGAATCCTTTCTTTATGGTAAGCACGGCACAACAGTGTAATCAGCATGGCTTTACCATCATCATTTCTGATGTGATGCTATTTAGAATCACAGGCACTTATCCCAGGTGAAAGAATAGTTTTTACCAGCTATAATGAGATTCAACAATTACAGTGGAGTAATTCTGAAAACAGATGTTATGATACTCCCATCTTGTGCAAAGCTTATTTTAGTATTTTTATTGACATTTCTTCACAAGGTGCTCAGGATTGCTGTCACTGTAATTGATAAGACTGATGGCATCATGAAGAACATTACCATGCTAATTTCATTTCAACTTTCAGACCGTATGTGTTGAGTAGATTCTATGTGAAGGCTCTCATTGTTTTCACTTGAGAAACTCAAAACAGGACTCAGTTTTACATTTAGTATCTCCATGTTTTAATATTTCTGGATTTGCATCTCAGAGAAGGTGATTTTTCAACTTATCTTGGCAAGCTGGTAACTGATCAGATCTGTTAGGGGTGGAAATGAAAGTCTGGCCATTATTCCTAAAAAAAAAAAAAAAAAAGCAATTGAATCACATTTTTGAGGTTAATACATAAGCTGTGTGTCAAATATTGATGTTTATAGCATCCCATATGGTAATTCTCTTCACTCAGATAGCCCTTCCTTGTTTTCCTTGCTAATTCAAATCTTACCTATCCCCTGATTTTTTTGTTTTATGTTTTTAATTTTTGCTGTTTTATATTTTTATTTTTGGTTGTTTTCCCTTAATTTTGAAAAAGGACTTTATATTTTTAGAGCAGTTTTTGGTTAGCAGCAAAATTGACCCATCCCCTGATTTTCAAGACTTAGTTCAAGTACAATCCCTTCCTTAAACCTTCTCTGAGCCATGCCATAGACTGGAGGATAAGCAAGTGCCGTATTGACAAAGCTGGGTCTTTAAATTCTAGCAGATCGTCTCAGCACTCAGCATTGGAGAACAATTAGACAATCAATGTTGCACGACCCTAATTCTGAGTTCTAGGTCCACCTTGACTTCTGAGCCTTAGTATTCTCATCTGTAAAATGGGAAAATTGAAAGCATATAACTCAAAAAGTTTGTAAGAGGATGAAATGAAATAATCCAAATCATGCCTTAATCCAGCGCCTACCACATGGAGAATTTTCAGTAAATGTTGTTATAGTTTACACAGAAGATTTCAGTGGGCCAAGATACATACATATATATATATATTATAATATATATATATGTCAGTGGTTGCATAATTCTACTTTTTCTTTATATATTGTCCTAATTTTGCTTATTAAAAAAGAAAACCTATGTTTTTTCTTTGGGTTCAGCTCAGTTTCTGAATTTCATATTTAATGATGGTAACCTTAAATCATTTGAGATTTTCACAGTAAAAAAGAGGCTAGTTTACTGCTGTGGGCATCTTACATATATGTGTGCATGTACACATAAACTCAAGTTTCCAGTGTTCCTGCTGTGGTGCAACAGGATCGGTGGTGTCTGCATAGCTCCAGGACACAGGTTCGATCCCTGGCCCCACACAGTGAGTTAAAGGATCTGGCATTGCTGCAGCTGCAGTGTAGGTTGCAACTGTGGCTCAGATCTGATCCTTGGTCTGGGAACTCCATATGCTGTGGGGCAGCCAAAAAAGATTAAACCAAACCAAACCAAACCAAAAAATCGAGATTCATATGTGACAACCAACTGCTGAACTTCCTTTGAGATTCTGAATAGCAGTAAGAGTCTGTTCAACAAATGAACAACAATGAGATGCCAAGCATCTGTTGCTTAAAAGGCGTGGTGTAACTCCTTGACAACTGTGGGAAGGAGGAAGAAGACATGCAAAAAATAGCAAGTTTTTATAAATAAATGCTTCATGGGTTGTAGAGGCAAAGTCATTTACATTAGAGGCAGAAATCATTGTCTTTCAAGGTAAATGAGGACCAGTAACACCCCAAATTTATTTATTTTTTTAGGTCCACACCTGAGGCATGTGGAAGTTCCCAGGATAGGTGTCAAATTGGAGCTGCAGCTGCCCGTCTACACCACAGCCTCAGAAATGCCAGGTCCGAGCTGCATCTGTGACCTACACTGTAACTCGTGGAAATGCCCAATCCTTAACCCACTGTGTGAGGCCAGGGATTGAACCCACATCCTCATGGGTACTAGTCAGGTTCTTAACGCACTGAGCCACAATGGGAACTCCCAAAATTTTCTTTAAAATTTATTTTTATTTTAAGAAATTTATTGCTGTAGTTGATTTACAATGTTGTGTTTCTGCTGTATAGCACAGTGATTCAGTTATACATATATATATATATACACTCTTTTTCATATTCTTTTCCATTATGATTTATCATAGGATATTGAATATAGTTCCCTGTGCTATATAGTAGGACCTTGTTGTTTAGAAACCAAAATTTACTTTTAATGTGTAGTTGCCTTAGGTTAGTATCCTCTCTCATTTCTAGATTATTCTTTCGAGAAAGCAGAATAGTGGCTGTGGTCCAAACTGAAATTTGGTTGTGAATCCTGGCTCCGCCACTTACTCCCCGGGTGACCTTGGGCTACTCATTTAACTCTAACTTCTTATTTTTTCTCAGCACCATTTTTCAGCAAAAGGGACAACACCATCCCTTCCATTATTCAGTATTATACATTAAGGGGCTAAACAAACCTGACTGGTAGCTTCTCCCTTGGAAACTATTCTTGATTTTATTTCAGGAGGACTTTTTAGGTGGTCAGTTTCATTGAATGCGTTGATTAACCACTGTTGGAAATTCTATTGGTAGTTAGGAAAAAATACCGCTACTAACCAATTCTTTCAGTCACTCTCAGTTTACATCACTAAATGTAGTAAGCGAGAAGAGAGACATCCAGGACGTTGTCCAGTATTTCTAAAAATTATGTGACTAGAGTGTTCATTTGTTGTGTAACACATCTGGGATGAATTGAAGGAGAAACACATGCTGGTGTATTTACTAGTGTTTACCAGGCAAGTGTTCATAATGAAGATGGAAGTTGTGAGTGGAGTCACTTAGCCAGCTCTTGCTACACTTGTGTGTGTCTGTGTGTGTTTGTGTTTCAAATGAGGGAATATATGCAGAAGGCTTTGGAAATTGTAATGCCCTGTGTGTAAAGAAAGCATAATCCTGTCTATCAAAAAATACCACAAATAAATTTAAAAGGCAAACAAGAAAGCAAGAAAAATATTTGCAACACATCAGAAGGAACTAATTTCCCTCCTGCATAACGTGGTCATGCAAAGCAGTCAGACCAACAATTCGATAGAAAAATGGTCAAAGGTCACAAAGAGTTAGTTCATAGAAAGTGAAGAACAAACATCTCATCAATATACAAAATGATAACAGGTTTTGCTTCTAGTTAAGAACATGAAAATAAAACAACAGTTACCATTTTTCACCTGTCATGTTGGCACCCTATTTTATGGCACCCAGTTTCAGTGTGCGTATGGGGAAACAGATATACGTTAGGGACAGTCTCTTTGGAAGACAATTTGTTAGTTTTTGTCAAAACTGCAAAGTCCCTTGGATTGGATTTAACCCAACATTCCCTTGTATAGGAATTTGTCTTACATATACAGTTGCATATATGTACAAAGCCATATATTTGAGATTATTTATTACAGCATAGTTTGTAACAGTAAGAAGCTGGAAAAAGCCTCACCATCCATCACTGGAGACTGGATAAAATACATTATGGGACACTCATACAATGGAAAACTATGCAGGCAAGAAAAATAGGTCATTGGAATGATCTCAAAGAGGCACTATTAATTACAACAGCATATCGGCGTTCCCACTGTGGCTCAGTAGGTTAAGGACCTGATGTTGTCTCTGTGAGGATGTGGGCTCAATCCCTGGCGTCGCTCAGTGGGTTAAGGATCTGGAGTTGCCTCAAGCTGCAGCGTAGGTCACAGACGCGGCTTGGATCTGGTGTGGCTGTGGCTGTGGTGTAAGAAGTCTCAGCTGCAGCTTGGGTTCAACCCCTAGCCTGGGAACTTCTATATGCTATGGATGCGGCTGTAAAGCAAACAACTCCCCCGCCCCCCCCCCAAAAAAAAACCAGCCTATGGATTGGATGAGACTAAGACACATTTCAGCTAAATGCAATGTGTGGGAACTTGTTTGAATCCTTACAACAGATCAACCGTAAAAGTGCATTTATGAGCTGTTTGGGGGAATGTGAGCACTGACTGGATACTCTGATGATACTAAATAATTATTGTTATTTGTTTTAGGGTAATGATGTTGACATTTTATTTAAAGAAGAGCGCTTATATTTCAAAGACCGCATACTGAAACATTCTGAGTGAAACGATATATTTGGGATTTACTTCATAATAATGTATAGATTACAAAGATTGTCTATTGATCTGTGGCAAGAAAAGAGACTATGGTTAAGACAAGACTGGCCCTGTAAGTGGATGTTGGAAATGTGGAATTTAATGACAAGTATAATGATACTGTTCTTGGGCCACTTGAGTGCTTGTAACTTTCCTGAAGAAAAAACTAAAACTGAAAGTTAAAAACTGAAGCCCAGAAAGTTCAAGTAAAAATTTAAAAGCTAAATAAAGCAAAAATGAAAAAGCAAGGTGGATAATTATGAGGGTAGTAATCTAACACTGAATCTGCACAGAAAAATTCTGGAAAAAACTGCTGCGGCTGATTTCCTGGAGGGCTAATGGGGACTTAAGATAGAAGGAATACTTACTTTTTAGTATTTTGATAATGTTTTAAAGCAAAGCTTTAAAAACAAAGTGCTGTACAAATATTAAATCTCCTATTAGAAATAATGTATGCCACAGTTAAATCCAAATGAGGTAGGGTTCTCAGCAGGGCTATTCAATTACCACATTTATTAATTCAGGTCCTGCTTAGGCTTCTACTTAACATGTTAATTATTTTAATTAAAGTCTTCAGCTTTCTTGCAGTCATTTAGTGCTAGACTAGGGTAATGTAGTGAACACTACTCTTTCATATTCACTTATGTATAGTTAAATATAAATTTAATTAAAATATATTTATTATATGCAGGCATACCTCAGAGACATTGTGGTTTTGACCATAGTAAATGGAGTCACAGGAAACCATCTTTTTTCCGCAGTGCATATAAAAAAGTTATGTTTATACTATATTGTGGTCTAAGTGTGCAGTAGAATTACATCTAAAAAAAGCACGATACACATCTTAATTTAAAAGTAATGCTGTTGGAAAAGTGGCGCTGATGGACTTGCTCAATGCAGGGTTCAATATGTAAAAAACCATGATATCTGGAAGTGCAATAAAACAAGGCATACCTGTATTGGATTTATTTTTATTTATTAAATATATAATTGGCAGGTTTTTAACTCATTAAGCATTTATTGGAATATATATCATTTTTTCAAAGAAATAGAAATATAATGGACATCCATCATCTAGCTTTTTCCCATATTTGCTCCATCTATTTTGTCTGAAATATTTTAAAGTAACTTAGAGACATAGTGACAACTCACCTTTAAATAGGTCAGCATTGCATCTCTCCGCTGTGTCCACTCTACTAATGAGGCCACCAGAGGCATTCTTCATTTTCTGTTATGGTGTTTTTTATCTCATTTTTTTTTTGTTTTTGTATTTTCAGGATTACCGTCGCTCTGTTTACATTGCCTGTCTTTTTTTTTTTTTTTAAATTTTTATAGTTGATTTACAATGTTCTGTCAATTTCTGTTGTACAGCAAATTAACCCAGTTATACCTATATATACATTCTTTTCTTCACATTGTCTTCCATCGTGTTCCATCACAACTGATCTGATACAGTTCCCTGTGCTATACAGCAGGATCTCATTGCTTATTCATTCCAAATGCAATAGTTTGCATCTGTTAACCCCAAACTCCCTGTCCCTCCCACTCCCTCTTGGCAGCCACAAGTCTGTTCATGTCCATGAGTTTGTTTCTTTTCTGTAAATAGGTTCCCTTGTGCCGTATATTAGATTCCAGATATAAGTGACTCATATGGTATTTGTCTTTTCCCTTCTTACTTAACTGCCCGTCTCTTACTACCTGCTGTCTACTTTATCCGTGAGAGCCCTTAGTACATTAATCATAGTTATTTTAAATTCCTGGGCTGATAATCCCCAAATTCCTGCCATGTCTGGTTCTGATGCGTGCTCTGTCTCTTTGAATCCCGTTCTTTGCCTTTTGGTATGCCTTTTTTTTTTTTTCCCTGTTTTTAGGTCCGCACCTGCGGCTTATGAAAGTTCCCAGGCTAGGGGTCGAATCAGAGCTGCAGCCGCCGGCCACAGCCACAGCCACGTGGAATCCGAGCCGCGTCTGAGACCTACACCACAGCTCACGGCAACGCCGGATCCTTAACCCACTGAGTGAGGCCGGGGATTGAACCTGAATCCTCATGGATACAAGTTGGATTCGTTACCGCTGAGACATGACGGGAGCGCCTGCCTTGTTATTTTTTTTCTTGATAGCCCAGACATGATGTATGGGGCAAAAGGGACTGAAATAAATAGGCCTTCAGCAACGTGGTGATAAGGTGTGTTGGGGAGAGTATGGAGAGTGTTGTCTAGTCCTAGGATTAGGTCTCAGGCTTTTAATGAGTTTATGCCTCTGGATTGTGAACCTCCCAAGCGCTTCTCCGTTTTCCCCTCCCTTCTTAGATGCAATAGGATGACTGAGTGGGCTGGAGTTGGGGATTTCCCTCCCTCCAGGGTTAAATAGTTTCTCCTGAGGGTAGACCTTGTTAAGAAAAGTCGAGTGCTCTGCTGTGTCTCAAAATGGTTCCTTTCCCCTCTCCTGTCTGGAGCCCGAGGGGATTTTTCTCTGATACGATATGTGCCGTGAGATCCTGATCAAACTCACAGAAGTGTGGAGGGCCTTTCTTTGATTGGGTCCACTTGGATCTGAGATTTGCCCATGTTGAACCTACGGCGATTCCTCAATTCCAGTTCCAGTTTCCATGGAGTCGGCGGCTCTGAAATGACTGCTTAGGTAACGTGTGATTCTCTGTTCTTTGCCTATCAGGCCCTCGAGTTTAGGGGGCAGTTTGCCCTGAGACCTCACTTCTATGGATCTAAGAAGAGTTGTTGATTTTTCAGTTCAGTTTTTTACTTTTTATTGGGATAGATGGCTGACTTCTAAGCTCCTTGTACATGGAAGTCCTAGCCCTGCCTCCCACTGACCTGCTGAAATCCCCATGGGCGATTATCCCTGTAAGGAGACAGTTGTCCAGGGAATGGCACTTGTTGGTTCTCTCCAGGTTTCCTACTCCCTGGGGTTGGTGGCTTCCTCCCCTCCCTGCCGCAGCAAGTGTTGCTGTACATCGGCTCAACTTCCCTCAAGACTGCCAGGTGTTATCAGCAGAGCCATCCAACTACATAATACTTGTTTACCACTTTCCTGGGTTCACAATTCTTTTGTTTGCAAGGCCACTCATGAAAGGGAGTCCCTTTCATGGTGCTTTCTGCCTTCTGCTGTAGAACCTTCTGCCAACTGGTTCCAGCCTACACTGTGCAAAGATTGTTGGTGTTTGTCCAAAGCCTTTGATAAGCAGTGGGAACCTACCTGAAGCTCTATTTCAAATACTAATTCCATAATTGTTATACTTCCTGGACTTGTTAAAATTTTACCTGGGGGAGGGTCATTTTATTTTTCCTGCTCTGCTCTGTATTTTTTGTAAAGTGGAAGTCAGATCTTCAGGTGTGATTTAATTCACCTTAAACATTTATTGGAAGGAATAATTCATAACTCTGGTGTGTACTTCCTGCCACATTACCTCAGGGACCTCAAAAGGTCTGAATGTCCCATTATTATTAGAAAATGCTGATTGATAACTGGGTTAAAGTTGTGACAGGCTGGTCCCTCTTTTTGTAAAGTTACATTTTTCCCCTGGCAAACAAATTGTAATCTCTGCAGTGATTCCTTGATACCAGGTGATGACCCAGTTCCCTATCAACAATTTACTAATGATTTTAACATCTGTGGATAATCCGTGCCCTAATGATGGGCTACATAAGAGGATGCTGATTGGTGGTTCTCTTAGTCTGTCATTCGTTCTATATTTATCAGCTGTCATTCTACTTTATGAAAGCGCTTTCTCATCAGCTGTGTCAATTTGGTTACCCTGAAATATAAGGCCTCTTCTAAATCAGGATAAAAGTTTTTTTTTTTTTCAATACACATTCTAGGGTAAGGAATGGGTGGAATAATCTCCCCAGTGATGCAAAATGAGTGTTTTGTTGTTATTTTCTTCTTATAGAGTCATGGGTTTTAATATAGTTAATGCATTCTAATCAATGATAGTCATATATATATATTTTTGGAGGGCATGTGATTTTTCTTTATTGCAGCAGAGATTTATAAACCTGCCAGGTAATTTTGATTGGAATATTATGAAAGTTGGTTTGCAATCTTTAAATATACACCCTTATTTTACTATTTGATTCTTATATAGCCCCAAGTTTGGTCACTGAGAAGTCCTGCAAGCTAGCTTCTTTTGACTCAATCCCATTCATCTTTGAATACTTCCTTGCTTTCTGGCTCAACAGGTTCACCTAGAATTTTCCATAGCCCATACCTAGCAACAGCTGCAAAGACCCCTGCTTCTTTCTTTTTAATGGCACTTAGGAAACATTGTTTCCAGGTGCTATAGGCAGGCAGGTTTGGAACACACACACACACACACACACACACACACACACACACACACACACGCTGTTGAATTTAGTTTTTACATCATTCTTACTTGGTTTTATACTTATGGCTCTTTTACACTGAAAAATCTTGGATTCTATCATTAGTTTATTTAATATACAAAAATGGTTTCAGAATAACAATACAGTATTACCATTAACCATAAAACTACTGAATACAATTTAAGACTTGTTTTGCATTTCTTTTTTCCTTGTAATGGATGTTCTAAGGATGCAAAGTCAAAAATGCTGTGTTTTAGAGACAATTGAAATAATTATTTTCTCTGGTTATATTGCCATTGTATTTGTTTTCTGTTTTTTATTTCTAGTGCTCCTATTTTCTGTTGGGATATTGATGATTCATTGATTTCTTTCTTTGGTCTTTTCATCTGTTGGTTTTCAATTTTAGGAATTTTTTTTTCATTTTTATTTGACAACCTGAAAATTTTCTTATTTCTTCTAATTGTAGAGGAAACCATTAGTTTTCATGGACATGAGTTCTCAGCCAACTCCTAGACAGTTAGCCTCCCTCAATGGACCACTGCACATACTCTCTAATCCTAGAATTTTCAGTTGGTTCTCCAGTCTCTAGGTAATGGCCTCAGTGTAAGCTTTTATAGTAATTATACACGTATTGATCTTTAACTGTAGATACTTAGTGAATTCAGATAATTGGCCTGAAATTATTTCCTCTCTTTCCACCCCTTTTAATTTCTTCCCCAGAAATTCCAGTTATTTTTCTTTATATATGCTTAGGAGATTTCAAAATGATGGTAGAATTCCAACTGCAAGAATCATAGGAAATTCCCACAGTGGTGCAGTGGGTTAAGAATCCAACTGCAGCAACTTGGGTCCTTATGGGGGCACAGGTTTGATCCCAAGGCAGGTGCAGTGGGTTAAAGGATCCATTGTTCCTGCAGCTAAGGCATAGGTCACAGCTGTGGCTCAGATTCAATCCCTGGCCTAGGAACTTCCATATGCCATGGGTGCAGCCATTAAAAGAAGAATCATCATCATAGGATTTAAAGAAAGGAACTAAAGGCCTCTGGATTCTTTCAGAGCAGTCTTACTGGCAGGACTTTTTCTCAACTGCTGCACACCCAGGTGCTGGACTCATTGTTTACAGCTGGCATCCGTCTTGATTGGTTGGTTCCCATGCCTGACTAGTCCTGAAATATTTTTAATATTCCTGTTTGGAAGTATAGGATTTCATTTCCCATATTAATTTCTGTCCATGTTGGAATCCCTTTCAAATAAACATAAGCAAGAACAAATTTCTTATGTGATTAAAACTTCGCAAGGAGTCTGCTGGGCAAATATGAACTGATTGACTTCAGTTTATGTAATTTTATCCAAGAAGATTAAATATAGTTGTTTTCTAGTGCAAGCTAATTAGCTTCTCCTTTGTGTCCTCTGATGGAACACACATTTTGCTTTCATAAAGCTGACACAGTTTTCATGGTAATGTGCCTCCGACTCTGGAAAAGAATAAGCTGCTGTTGAAAAATTGATTACCTTCTTTTCCTCCTTTAGATTATAGAATGAAATAGTGAAGGTTTTCTTGCAACATGCACCTCGGATGTACTTTTCCTTTGAAAAGTGAAGGTGGAAAAGACCAAAGAAAGAAATCAATGAATCATTAATATCCCGATAGAAAATAGGAGCGCTAGAAATAAAAATCAGAAAATAAATACAAATGGCAAACATGTACGTCATTACTAGTCAAAAAGTATAGATGAAATTTATGCAGTAACGAGGAGTTTTTGCCTATCCAAAAGTGTGATTCCCTCCCCTGCAACACAAAGTAGTTGGTAGTGGTAAGGGCGTAGTTAAATAGTCACGAAATAGCTGTTGCAAGTCCAAATGTGTCAGCCAGGTGGGAAATATGCATCAAGAAGCTAGCTATTTATTTCCCAAGGATATAGCCTAAGGACATAATTGGGATGTGAGCACGGATTTATGGAAAACCGTATTCACTGTGGCATTATTTATTATATCAAGGAATTAGAAATAAAAGAGATATTGAGGAGTTCCTGTCGTGGCCCAGCGGTAACGAATCTGACTAGTAACCATGAGGACTTGTGTTCGATTCCTGGCCTCGCTCAGTAGGTTAAGGGTCCAGCGTTGCTGTGAGCTGTGGTGTAGGTCACAGAGGAGGCTCAGACCTGGTGTTGCTGTGTCTGTGGTGTAGACCTGAAGCTGCTTCTCAATTTGACTCCCAGCCTAGGAACTTCAATATGTATCATAAAATCCTATGTAGCTTTTAAATATTTTTATGATGGCAAGAAAATTTTCACATTGAATTAAGTGAAAAAGGAAGATATTATAAATTACGGTCATAATTTTGTAAATTAAAACAAAAAGCAAAAATAAAGTGTTCCATACCCCAACCACCACCTTTGCTCACATTCCCATATATAAATTACTGGAAGGAAATATACTAACATGCACAAAAAATTTGATTTTCTTTTTTATGACTTTGGTATTTTCCTCTTTTTTAACAGTAAAGATATATTCCTCTATGAAAAATAAACTGAGGATGATTTCTAGAACATGAGTTAGAACAAACACATAGGAGTTCCTGTTGTGGCTCAGCAGAAACAAACCCGACTAGCATCCATGAAGACGTGGATTTGATCCCTGCCCTCGCTTAGTGGGTTAAGAATCCAGCGTTGCCGTGAGCTGTGATATAGGTGGCAGAGCGGCTTGGGTCCCACGTTGCTGTGGCTGTGGTGTGGGCCAGCAGCTGTAGCTCTGATTCGACCCCTACCCTGGGAACCTCTGTGTGCCACAGGTACAGCCCTAGAAAGACCAAAAAAAAAAAAAAAAAAAAAAAAAAAAAAAAAAAAAAAGAATAAGCATGTATACCTAGACCTTCCCATCAGTGCCCACCAAAATGTATACAAAGAACACAATTTTGTTTCAAAACCTTACAAGGAATCCAGGGAAAACTCACTTTTTTTAACCAAGTTTCTGGAGAACAATGATGAGGCACAGTAAAATTAGTTGGAGTTGAGAGAGGACTTTGCAGCTCACGACAACTTTTCTACATGTGAGCCTGGTGCAAAGTTACTGGAGGTAAGAGATGAAGGTTTTGAAGATGGTGGCAGGGCAGCGCTGATCTGTCAGTGGACTTTAGCAAGAATGATTGATGAGCATTTTTTGCTCACGCCATTATTTGGGAATCTGTAGTTTGTAGCAGAATCTAAACTTACCTGATAAATGATTTAAACAATTTTAATATAACTAATTGGGTTAAAAATCACAGACATAGTCACAAAACTGGGAAAGGAAAGTCAGAATTTTCTCTCATCTCCCATAAAATTGTTAGTAGAAACTGTTCCCTTTCCATTAAAAATTTTTTAAATTAATGTATTTTAAATAGGTGATGTGTGTAAATCAAAATTATTGATTAATAATTATTAATTTTAATTATTATTGATTTTAATAAGTCCATTATAAATTTACCGGTGAGAAGCTGAGAAATGATGAAACAATTGTGTAGAAAAAAAAAATGAAATCCCAGAAGGCGTTTCAAAAATAAATACCATGAAAAGAGTATTTGTAACCAAACATTTGTTTTATCATTTGGTGGAAAAGAGTAAATTTATATATTAAAAGACAGAAGTGCATGCTCTGTGCTAAAAAAAGCCCGATAATACAAATATGTGCTGAATATAAGAGAAAAATTCTACAGAAGTATCAGAATGAAAAAAAAAAGTATATGGGAAATACATTAGGTAAATATAAACAAGAGTTTAATTAGAAATTAAAAAGCATTAAGTGGAACAGAAAGGGTCATATTAAAATAGTGAAACGTAAAATCCACAACAAAGATGTACCTGTCAGAAGCTGTTACCTCCCAATGAACATAGTAAGAAATGTTTTGTAAGGAATGGAATAATAGTGGAAAAGTATCTCATATATCTCTCCTTTTCTCACAGATTAGGTACATGAAAAGAAGTTAAGGACACCCGCCTCTTGTTGCCTAGTCTGCCTGTCTTTTCCAGTAATAGAACCTACTTTTCTTTTTTTTTTTTTTTAATTTTCTTAGGGCCACACTTGTGGCATGTGGAAGTTCCCAAGCTAGGGGTCGAATCAGAGCTACAGCTGCCAGCCTGCACCACAGCCACAGCAACGCCAGATCTGAGCTGTGTCTGTGACCTATACCACAGCTCACGGCAACGCTGGGTCCTTAACCCACTGAGCAAGGCCAGGGATCGAACCTGCGTCCTCATGGATACTTGTCAGATTCTTTTCCTCTGAGGCACAATGGGAACTCCCAGAACCTGCTTCTTACTGGGAGCACCAGTGTGCCCAGACTCTCAAGTAAGTTGTATTTTTCAATATTCCTTGAAGATGAGGAAGGCTTAATGAGAGATAAGCACAAATTGTTGGGTCAGGTTTCCCAGGAATTTTTTTCTCAATTTTTATTTTATTGTGGTAAGAACATTTAACATTACATCAATCCTCTTAAAAAACATTTCAAGTGTACAAGATATTATTGTTGACTACAGGTACAATATTGTATAGCTGATCTCGAGGGCCTATTCATCTTACTTAACTGAAGCTTTATGCCTGTTGATCAATAACTCCCTGTTTTCCCTCCCCTCCAACCCCTTGCAACCATCATTCCAGTCTTTGATTTTCTATTTTATCACATATAGATGGAGTCATGCAGTAATTGTCTTTCTATATCTGGCTTATTTTCACTGAGCTTAGTGTTCTCAAGGCCCAACCATGTTGTCACATATTGCAGAATTTCCTTCTTTTTTAAGGCTATTAAAAGATTGTTATATTAAATTTTTCCCCACTGGCTTAAATCCGTGATTTATTTGTTGTTCACATAACATGTCCATCTTTTTTTTTTTTAAATTAGGGTATAGTTGATTTACAGTGTTGTGTCAATTTCTGCTGTACAGCATAGTAACCCAGTCATACATATATATGTATATTCTTTTTCTCATAATTTTTGAAGGCTTATTTGAGAAAACATTGATTTGAATCAGGTAGTGTCAAAGTGAAAGTAGGGGCATTCCACCAGCAGAAACTATAGAGCAGATACGGAAGCAAAGCAAGGAAATTATTTGATTGGCTTTAGCTTAATCAGTTGCCTTATTTGAGAAAGCCTAGTTGGCTATTTGTGATTGATGAGTCTTAAGTTTTGAGTTCTTAAACTTGAGGTATTTATAGGAATTAACTCCGGCTCAGGTTTTGTCTGTTTATGTAGGCTGCCAAGACATTAGAACCATTTCAGTCTAATGCCTCTTTTTTTTAAATTACAGTAACAAGGCTGAATAGTATTCCATGTGTGCATAGCATATTTTCTTTATCCAATAACCTGTTGATGGGCATTTATGTTTCTATATCTTAGCGATTATGAATAGTACTACAGTGAACCTGAGAGTGCTATCTCTCTTTGAGATTTTGATTTCAGTTCAAAAGGTGTGATTGCTGGATCATATGGTAACTCTATTTTTTAAAAAAAATTTATTGTGGTATAGTGAATTTACAATGTTGTATTATAGTTTCAGGTTTATAGCAAAGTGAATCAGTTATACATATATCCATGCTTTTTTTCCATGTAAGTTATTACAGAATCTTGAGTAGACCTCCCTGTGCTGTACAGTAGGCCCTTGTTATCTCTTTTGTGTTTAGTAGTGTGTGTATGTTAATACCATATTTCTAATTTATCTGTCTCCCCCAGGGTTTCCCCCTTGGTAACCATTAGTTTGGTTTCAAAATCTATGGGTTTATTTCTGTTTTATACATAAGATCTTTTGTATCATTTTAAAAATTAGATTCCGCATGTAAGTTATATCATACGATGTTTGTCTTTTCTGTCTGACTTCACTTAGTATGATAATCGCTAGGTCCATCCATATCGCTGCAAATGGTATTATTTCATTCTTTTATATAGCTGAGTAATATTCCATTGTATATACATACCACATCTTCTTTATCTATTCCTCTGTCAGTGGACATTTAGGTTGCTTCCATGTCTTGGCTATTGTCAATAGCATTGCAATGAAACCTACTTTTAGTTTTGTGAGGTGCTCCCTGGAACGTCTGATAAGATTGGTGGGGGACCCTTGGCAGTAAAGAAATAGAGGTGCCCATCCTTTCTAAATGTAATAGTCTGCATCTCCTAAACCCATTACATTTACATTACATTTAGAATGGAATTTAGAATGGATAGGCAGTGAGGTCCTACTGTACAGTACAGGGAACTGTGTCCAATCTTCTGGGATAGAATATGATGGGGGATGATATGAGAAAAAGAATATATATATATATATATGTACATATATACATATACATATACATATATATATATATATATATATATGACTGGGTCACTTTGCTATACAGCAGAAATTGACACATGGTAAATCAACTATACTTTAAAAAAATTTTGAAAAAGAAATGTAGGTGCATGGTCTCAGTAATTTCACATGGTGTGTGTGTGTGTATAGACTATGATAGACAAAGTAGAGGGGAAATTGAGAGCAAGTAATTTGGAAGGATGTTTAAATGTTCCAAATAATTAACTACGGTGTGACTTAAACCGATATTTAATGTCTTCTTTGTGTTTTTCAGATTCTTTAACTTTTTAGATAATGAAAAGATGTTGTTAAAATACTTTACGTGGGCTGAAAATGAACTTTAGTTCCCTGGACCCCTGATTTATAGCAGCACTTAGCAGGAATTACATTTGCTATTTCATGTTTAATTTTGGAATGGATTTCACCTTTGGAAAATACTCCTCACAGTGCAGAAAGATCAGTGGGCTCTTTTATGAGACAAGGGTTCAGATTTTCAACAGCTTCCTATTCAACAGCTACATGACCTCAGATGAGTTTCTTTACTCTTGGAACTATTTCCTTAACAGTGAAAGAGCATGGTAATTTCCACCCTATGGAGTAGTAGGGAGGTATAATTGAATTGTATGCACATGCTATGAATTATTATAAAAATTTAAGGTTTTATTAGTCTTATTATTATCGTTGTTACTTGTCTTGGAATTATGATAGTGTCAAGTTTCGAGAAATAATTTGCTTTCCCAAGTGGATATTTGGCTGCTAAAAATGATGAAAAGCCTTAATACAGGGTGTCAAAAGAAAGCAAATAAAACTAAGGTCAAAAAAGAGGAATTGGATTTGTGAACTGGAATTTAATATGTAATGCATGAAATGCCTTGCAGAGATGACTTAGAGCACTCAATAAAGGCCTGTTGGTTGGCTGATTTAGAATAGCAAAATCCATGAAAATAAACACTGACCCATCTACCCAGGAAGGGCTTTGCAAATCAAATAGCTCTTGGTCAACAGGCCTGATGACAATATGAAAAATTCAATTTACTCCACATTTATTTTCATATTTTGGATGGGAATATGCTGGCTTTTTGTGGGAATCGGTGGCAGAAATTGAGTGTTTCAACTGCAAGTTGAAAGTATGAGTCACTTAAGTGAGCAAGAAATAGAAGTTGTATCACTGCCTAGGAATAGGATGTGGGGCATAAATGGTGTACATGGGTGAGGTATTAAAAGAAATATGGTGAGCCCAGTTGCATTTATTCTGGTCAAATGTTCTAAAAAAAACTGTTTCCAAGGCTCTTTTTAAAGTATAACAGGCTCTGGAACTCCTATAGCCCAGTAAAAAGGCACAGAGCTCAATAAAGTGGGCAAAAACTTGAATAGACGTTTCACTAAGGGTGATATATGAAGGGGTCAGTAGCACATGAAAAAGTTTTTGGCATCATTAGTCAACAAGAAAAGGCAAACTAAACACCAGTTTTAAATGTGTGAGCTGCTCCCTGGAACCTCTGATGTGGTTCCAGGGAATACTGCTATCCACCAGAAGCCTTAAAATTAAAAACGCTGATCGTCTGTCCACACCATGTGTTGGCAAGGCTGTGGAAGAACTGAATTCTCTTATACGTTACCTGTGGAATTGTGAAGTGGTACAAATCCTTCGGGAAAGAGTTTCATTGTCTTAAACAGTAAACCACACACCTACTTTGGTCCCAGCATTTCTCCTTCTAGGTTTTTACCCTGAAGGAATGAAAATGTGTATTCAACAAAGTGGAGTTGAACCAACCCTGACTCAGAGCTACGTCCCAGCTTTGACTCTATGGGCGTTGCAGCTCTCCTTATAAGAATGTATGAAATACTCCCTAGTGATGTGACTCTTACCTTAAAAGCTGCGAAAGCTCTGCCCACCCCGGTGCCAGCATGTGGGAGGGCTCTGATGGCAAGTGGTTCAAAATATTTGGTAGCTCTTCAGGAAATGTCCCCTTTTCAGAGGAAAGCAGTCCCCGATCTCCTCCCCCTCAGGACTCAGAGGGAAGAAAGAGAGGTGTGTTAGACTGTTTTAAAGTTGTCCTGATCTTGTGTCTGAATGCATGAATAAATCCATTCACCAACAAGTTATTTATTAGACACCTGCTGCATAATATAAGGCATTATATTAAGAATTGGCTTTAAGGGAACACATAGCCATGAATGAAACACATTTTCTGTCCACATAGGATGACCATATGATTAGAATGCAGACAAAAATATGATAGCACTGACGAATGTGGCACAGGTGAGGTATACAAAAAAGGCCATGATTCAGAAGGACGTGAGTGATAAACAATGAAGTCCTGATGTATAGCATGGGGAATTGTGTCCAATCACTTGTGATGGAACATGATGGGAGATGGTGTGAGAAAAAGAATATATATATATATATATATATATATATATATATATATATATATAAAAATAAAGCAGGGTCACCTTGCTGTACAGCATAAGTCAACAGAACATTGTAAATCAACAATAATAAAAATTATCAAAAAAAAGAAGGATATGAATGATTTGTTCTGACTAGAGAAGAGTGCATCCAGGAATTTCTCATGGAAAACATGGTATAGGAGGTGTACCTTAAGACATGAATGGGTTTTACCTTGTACAACCAGTTTGGAAAGAACAGATCAAGGAAAATGCATAGAAGTATGCCATGGTGTATATTCTGGAGTGATGAAAAACCAGATACATTTGGATGAAGATAACTGGAGCATGGTAGTAGGAGAAGAGGTTCAGGTCAGGTGGCAAAAGCCTTGGTATGCTAGAATAAGGTATTTGGATTTTGTGAACATTTAGGATTCCTCTTGATATTGGCAACATTCCAAAGGACAGTTTACCTACTAGATTGGGATCAGTGAACTCTAGCCCATAGGTCAGATCTGGCCTGTGGTCTATTTTTGTACAGTTTATGGGCTAAGAATAATTTTTTACAATTTTAAAAAATTAATTTTGATCATTTTATTTTTATTTTTAATTGAATTATAGTTTTACAATTTTAAAAATTAATTTTGATCTTATCTTTTATTTTTAATTAAATTATATATAGCACAGGGAACTATATATCTAATCACTTGTGATGGAACATGATGGAGGATAATGTGAGAAAAAGGATGTATATATGTATGACTGGGTCACTTTGCAGTACAACAGAAATTGACAGAACATTGTAAATCAAATATAAAAATATTAATAAACTGATCATTTTAAAATTTTTAAATTAATGTATAGTTGATTTACAATGTTTCTTCAATTTCTGTTGTACAGCAAAGTGACCCAATCACACAGTTCCCTGTGCTGTACAGTAGGGCCATATTGCCCATCCATTCCAAATGTTATAGTTTGCATTCAAAAACCCCAAACTCCCCATCCACCCCATTCCCTCCCCTTCTCTCTTCACAACCACAAGTCTGCTCTCCACGTCCATGATCTGTTTCTGTTTTGTAGATGGGACCATCTGTGCCATATTTTAGATTCCACATGTGAGTGATATCATATGGTATTTGTTTATCTCTTTCTGACTTACTTGGCTTAGTATGAGAATCTCTAGTTCCATCCATGTTGCTGCAAATGGCATTTTTGTCCTTTTTTATGACTGAGTAGTATTCCATTGTATATACGTATCACATCTTCTTAAGCCATTGATCTGTCGATGGACATTTAGGCTGTTTCCATCTCTTGGCTATTGTGAATAGTGCTGTGATGAACATAGGGGAGCATGTATTTTTTGAATGAAGGTTTTCTCTGGATATATGCCCAGAGGTGGGATTATTAGATCATATGGTAGTTCTATATTTAATTTTCTGACTAATCTCCATGCTGTTTTCCATAGTGGTTGTACCAGTTTACATTCCTACCAGCAGTAAAGGAGGATTCTCTTTTTTCCACACCCTCTCCAGCATTTGTTATTTGTTGAGTTGTTAGTGATGGCCATTCTGACTGGTGTGAGGTGGTACCTCATTGTAGCTTTGATTTGCATTTCTATAGCAATTAGTGATGTTGAGCATTTTTTCATGTGCCTATTGGCCATCTATATGTCTTCTTCAGAGAATTGTCTATTTAGGTCTTCTGCGCATTTTTCAGTTGGGTTGTTTCAGTTGTTTGTTTTTTGTTGAGTTGTTTTGAGTTGTTTATATATTTTGGAGATTAGGTCTTTGTCACATTTTTTGCAAAGATTTTTTTCCCATTCTGTGGGTTGTATTTTTGTTTTTTAATGGTTTCCTTTGCTGTGCAAAAGTTTTTGAATTTAATTAAATCCCATTGGTTGATTTTTGTTTTTATTGACCTTTTTCTAGGAGGTGGATCACATTTTTTTTAGGGCTGCACCTGCAGCATATGGAAGTTCCCAGGCAAGGGACTGAATCCAAACCGCAGCTGACACTTATGCCAGATCCTTTAACCCTGTGCACTCGGCTGGGGATTGAACCCATGACTCTGCAGTGACTTGAAACGCTGTAGTTGGATTCTTAACCCCCTGTGCCAACAGAGAAAAACGCCAATTTTTAAAAAAAAATTTAAATGGTTGAAAAGAATGAAAAGAATAATATTTCATGACAAGTGAAAACTACTTGAAATTCACATTTCAGCATCCACAAATACAGCTTTATTGGAACACATTTCAGTGTCCATAAATGCAGTCACCATAAATACAGCCACACTAATTTATTTATGTATTGTCTATGGCTGTTTCGTGCTACAACAGCAGAGCTGAATAGTTGTGACAGAGGCAACGGGGCCCGCAAAGCCTGAAATATTTATTATTTGGCTCTTATACTGAAGCAGTTTGCTAGCCCCTGGCCTAGATAATCAAAATCTGAAACCTGTTGAAGAACATCATTTGTTTTTATTGATCACTTAAAATGAAAAAACCCCAGAACTCTTTAGCTATCTGGCCCTTTCTATTTTCTGCTCATTCACATTTCATGAGAACCCCAGTACACTGTATTAAAAATTCTTTACAGCCCAAATCATGACACTCCATGGCGAGTTTTTCCAAAGATGAAAATAAGCCACAGTTTAGACCAGTGCTGGACTAACTACAGTACATGGCATCATAATCTGTGACACCAGTCATAAAACATATAGGCTGCATGACAGCGGACATATATGAGCAAACACATGGATTCATCCAAGGATAGCGTGGGTGAAGTGTGGTGTGGAGTGCTTTCCTCCTGGCTTTTGAGCATGGACTGTCTCTTTCCCAGCCAATGCCTGAAAAACTTGGTGGCCACCAGGTGCAGGGTATTATTTGAGATGGTTATTTTACTCTTGGGAAATGAAGGGTTTGAACTCAAAAGAGGCTGTGGGCAAATCACTTAGATGACTGTTATAAAATCAGGGAACAAATTTGCCACTTCTCCTGGCTTCCTACAGCATCTTAAGAAAAACTGGAGAGTGTTCCTTTTTTCTGGAAGGAAAAAAATCAGACATCACTGAAAGGGCCTTAGGGCTAGGAATTTTCTTTTATACTTTTTCTGTCCTGTCATACCTTGCAAGAACAATGCTATCACCATCATCATTATTATAGTTACTGTTTTCTGAGCAGAATAGAAACTTTACATTGATGACTACTTTTAGTCTGATCAACAGTTTTACAAACTGTGTATATCATAGACAAGGGAGCCGAAGCTTTGAACTCCAACTTGCCTGACACAGCAGAGTTGGTAAGTGGCATGACTGGATTTGAACTTTGGTCTGCCAGCGCCCCTGTCCATGTTGCCTTCTCAGCCTCTGTGAAAGCATAGATAAATATTAATGACTATATATATATATATATATATTTTTTTTTTTTTTTTGGTCATCTTAGGGCTGCACCCGTGGCATGTGGAGGTTCCCAGGCTAGGGGTCGAATCGGAGCTACAGCTGCTGGCCTACGCACAGCCACAGCAACGAGGTATATGAGCTGTGTCTGCAACCTACACCACAGCTCATGGCAACACTGGATCCTTAACCCACTGAGCAAGGCCGGTGATTGAACTCATAAGATTCGTTTCTGCTGAGCCATGATGGGAACTCCAATGAGTATTTTTAAAAATTGATTTTTAGGAATTCCCGTCGTGGTGCAGCGGTTAATGAATCCGACTAGGAACCATGAGGTTGTGGGTTCGGTCCCTGGCCTTGCTCAGTGGGTTAATGATCTGGCATTGCTGTGAGCTGTGGTGTACGTTGCAGATGCGGCTCAGATCTGGTGTTGCTGTGGCTGTGATGTAAGCCGGCAGCGGTAGCTCTGATTCGACCCCTAGCATGGGAACCTCCATATGCCATTGGTGTGGCCCTAAAAAAGCAAAAAAAAAAAAAAAATTGGTTTTTAAAACTGTGGTCAAACACATGCACAACTGGCCAGCGTAACAGTTTTAAGTGTATGGTTTGGTAGTGTTAGCTATATTCACATTGCTGTGTAGCAGATCACTAGAACTTTGTCATCTCTTAAAAGCGAAACTCTGCACCCATTGGCCAACAGCTCTGTTCCTCCCTTCTGCCAGTCCCTGGCAACTACTATTCTACTGTTTCTATGAGTATATCTGCTTTGGATACCTCATGTAAGTGGAATCCCAGAGTATTTGTATTTTGATGAGTTGCTTATTTCACTTAGCACAATGTCTTCAAAGTTCATCTCTGTTTTAACCCATGACAAGGTTTTGTTCTTTTTGAAGGCTGAGTAATATTCCATTAGATGTATCTACAGTGGCCAAACATACAAAAACAGAAAGTGGAATAGTAACAGTAGGATAGTTAACAATACTGAGCTGTATCCTGTCTGTAAAACGTGTTTGTGTGCCACCACAATTTAAATTTTTTATTAAAACAGTACTCCCTAATCTTTATGTAGGTCATCACAAGGCAGTGTGCTGTAGTGGGAAGACAACTTAGACTGGTGTTGGTATACCAAGGTTCAAATCCAGCTGTGCCATTTACCAGCTCTGATGTGTCAGGTAAGTTGAGATTTGAAGCTTCAGCTCCCTCTATGATATACTCAGCTTGTAAGACTGTTGATACTACATTTTCTTTATCGATTTATCCACTGATGGACATATGGGTTACTTCTACCTCTTAGCTTTTGAAGATGGGTATGCAAATATCTCTTTGAAATTCTGCTTTTAATTCTTTTGGATATATATCCAGGAGTGGGATTGCTGAATCATGTGGTAGTTCCATTTTTAGTTTTTGTGAAAACTCCATACAGTTTTACACAGCAGTTGCATCATTTTACATTTCCTTTTGGTGAGCATTTTTGAATGAATGTAGTAAGCCTGGATGTTTTCATTGCTCTGGATAGATTAACAATATAGTGATTCTAAAATCCCCAGATGGGCATGCCCTGGTGTCCTAGAAGGATAAGGATCTGGTGTTGTCACTGCTGTGGTTTGGGTCACTGCTATGGCATGGATTCAGTCCCTTGTCTGGGAACTTCTGCATGTTGCAGGTGCATCCAAAAAGTAAAAAGGTTAAATAAATAAAATAATAAAAATTAAAAAAACCCAGTCAACACTAATCTGGATTAATTAAAAGAAAAGGCCCATCAGGATCATTAGAACATATGAATTATAGGAAATTTTAAAATAAGTGCTTTTTGTTTCATGCAGTTATTTAGAAACAAAATTAAACAAATAAATTTGTCATATCACCTAGCAAAGGCTCTTCAGGGCTCTATTTAAGGAACAGAGAAAGATGACATAGAAGCAGAAATAAATCTCTAAGTATGAATAAAGTCTATAGTTAAGTAATATTAATTGTCTCCAATCAATACAGAGTTTATTCAAAAGAGGCAAACTTTGGCCCCAGTCTTCAGTCATTCACCAATGACATTAAATCAATGGAATCTGAAACTGAGACTATTATATATGTAAATGTTGTCTATATAAAATTCAAGCAATTGTGTCTAAAACTAATTTTTGACCTACCGTAGTATGGCCATCTTAGCATTGATTATGTGTTAGCAGCAGTCATCTTTTTCATTTCTGAATTGACATTTTTCATTCATTTTTAAGTAACCATTCTTGAGGCTGATCTTACCGATTTGGTCGATGGATCTTTATCACCATCTAGATTTGTAGGCTCTTAAGAGTCCTCCACAAATTATGTCAGCCGCTCCATCCTCCACTGACAGTGCACTTGCCCCCCATTAGTCACTGTATTGTTAATGCTGTGTGGACTCTGTGGGAGGTATCTATGTAGCTATTAGTTTTTTCTATGTAAGTAAGGGTTGAAAAATATTTTTTTTTTGTCTTTTTTTAGGGCCGCACCTGTGGCATATGGAGGTTCCCAGGCTAGGGATCGAATCAGAGCTACAGCTGCCAGCCTATGCCACAGCCATGGCAACGCCAGATCCGAGGCGCGTCTGTGACCTACACCACAGCTCACTGTAACACCGGATCCTTTACCCACTAAGCGAGGCCAGGGATTGAACCTCTGTCCTCATAGATGCTAGTCAGATTTGTTTCTGCCGAGCCATGACAGGAACTACCAGGGTTGAAAATCTTCTATGTGGATGGTAGGGAATAGTAAGAGGGCAGAATACTGGGAATAATGTCGCTTTTTGTTTGCTTGAAAACCATCAAGGCCCTCCTCATAACCCAGCAACTTTGCACGAGTGGAGATGAAAAGGGATACTGAAGTTCATTTTATTTTCTCAGAGCTATTTAGCCTGGAAGTTAGAATCTTAATTAAATAATTGAGAAAGGGCAGAGCAGCTTGGAGCAACTGCGTTGGCCCAGATAACACTGGACACAGGATTAGGGGTTCAAAAGCTGAAGGGCCATGTTCTCTACCTTGACAGACATTCACCATCAAGGTGCCATATGATTTTTTGACCTTCTGAACAGACAGAGGGTTCAAAGCTATAGCTCTATCCTTGTGGGAAGCTTTTAATGTGTGAAGTCATTAACACAGACTGTGAAATTTATACCATATGAGAAACATCACTGGACCAGGGATCAGGAAACCTGAGTTTGTGCCCTGACTCTTCCCCCAACTGGCTAAATGACACTGAGCAGCTCCATTCTCTGTGTCATTTACTATCTGGAAAAAGAGGACAAGCTTAGAATTTAGAATCTTGCTACTCCAGCAGTATGGGTGAATGATTGGGTGCTTTATTTCCAATTCATCATCACTGGATACTTTTGTTAAATACAGTAAGAATGAATTGCTGGAAATAATCATGTGCTTGGATGTTGACAGTGTCTAATTTCAGTATAAGTTTCTAAAGGCTTACTTTCAATTTCCCTACCTATTTCATTGTGGACTTGTGGTGAACATTAGCTTTGGATGGACACTGATTATCAGAATGCATTTTAAGTGGCACTGGTTTAGAGCAGGTGTGACTGTGTACCATTTGCTTACAGTGCCACGATGGCAGAGTTGAGTTGTAGCCAAGACCCTAAAACATGTACTATCTGGCCCTTTATGAAAAAGTTTGTCCACCCTGGGTTTAGAGAGGACAGAAAATAAAGGAGCTGGATTAATTTTCTTAGACTCTTTGAAGCACAAAGAAATAATAATTCTGCCAAGATACTTGGTAACAGGGAAAATTGGCTGTCTGACCCTGAAAGACAAATAGCCAGAAAACGTTCTCCCTTCTGGTAAATTAGATCAGTATGTCCTATAAAGATACTCCGTTCCAAAAGAAAATATTTCAATTTTTTTTTTCATCCCTCTGTAGTTCTAATATACCAGGGTATTGCACCTATGCACTCTGATTATATACATTGTTGTATGTTTAATCACTTGTCATTCAAGGTCAAAACTCTGTCCAGATTTCTGGCTTATCCCTTTGTTAAATTCCTGGAAATATCTGTTAAATTCCTGGACATATGTGTTCTCTTACTTCATTTCCAAAACCTAGTCTCTCCATAAGTAATTGTTAAGTCTCCTTGTTGACCACAGAGGCCTTTTTGGAATGAGCTGCAGTGTGTGGGCAGGACTTTGGTGGTTCTTTCTATCCCAAGAGATTGGATAGAGTTCCCTGGGCTGTACAGTAGGACCTCATTGCTTATCCATTCTAAAGGTCATAGTTTGCATCTACCAAAACAATGATCTCCAGAATCAACCAGAATTATTGCACCAGATCACCAGCCTCCCTAGAAAACCATAAGCCTCTTATCCAGTGATAGGACTGAGAGAAATCTAAAGCCTGTATTCTGGGAGTTCCCATTGTGGTACAGCGGAAATGAATCTGATTAGTATTCATGAGGGCGCAGCTTTGATCACTGGCTTTGCTCAGTGGTTAATGATCCGGCATTGCTGTGGGCTGTGGTGTAGGTGGCAGATGTAGCTCAGATCCCACGTTGCTGTGGCTGTGGCATAGGCTGGCAGCTGCAGCTCCAGTTTGACCCCTGGCCTGGAAACTTCCATATTCTGCAGGTGCGGCTCTAAAAATAAAATTTATAAAAAAGTCTCTACTCTGCAGATCACTGGGCTTTAGAGAGGAGGAGGAGGAAGGAACAGAGTTATGGAAGCCTACTTTACAACCCTATCCCAAATAGGTGAGTCATTGTCAGATGCAGAGGCCATAATGACTACACTAAAGAATATCCCTCCAAGTGGAAGGAAGCATCAGACATGGAGAGGACTAAATACTTCCAACCTCAGTATCACTTGTATGAAACCTCTTCATTGATTCATCTTACTGCCTACTTTGCTGCAGAAGAGGAAGCACCTTTAGTTCTTCCACTTACTGTCCTGGGTTGAGAATGCTGTTGACCCAAAGAATGACAAAAGTCTGGAATGACATGATGGTAAGAGATTTGCCTCTCTGAACATTATGGAAACTAGAAAGTGAAGAGATTGCTTATCCTCAACCAAGTATTGTGCACCAGTGATCTCTTTATTCTCCTTCAACAGCGCTGTCCTGGCACCATATTAACACTCCTGTGATCAGCTCAATTATATAGCCGGCTTCCACACTGGAAGTAGCAAGTTCATTCTGAGTTTTTCTATTTGACTAGTCATGAGCCTGGTCATTTCTACTTAAGATGGCTCTTGAAACCTTACTCCCTCCCTCTTCCCACTACAACTGCCTAAATTCAGGCCACAAACATAAAGCGTTTAAAGTATATTTCCTATAACTGACACCTTTTTGTCCCATGTTACATCCCCCTGATTTCAGCACCTCTGAGGCAGGCGGTTCCACATGCCCTGAAGTTATCCAACCTCAGAGACAAGAGAATTGCTTTCTTTTTCTGCCCTAGAGCCCCAGAGGCCCTCTTAACCTCTGGACAGGCACAGCTGGCAGTGCCAGGGGCTTAACACGGTGGCAGCCATCAAGTAGAGAGCCTCTGGATCAATGCTTTAGCCCCTACCTTCCTCCTCTTCCTTCAGAGAAACAACTCTGAGGATCATTCTCTGTGGATGCTCAGGGTCCCTGGTAGGTTTGCATTCAAGTTACTTTAGTAACAAGCTTGTTCTTGAAGTTTTTAATTGTATTTTTCTCCTCTGCCTTATTCTTTCTGATCTCTCACTCTCGCTTTCCGGGACTGTCTCCCAAGGAAATCACTTGCTCTGTAGTCCTTGTCTGGGGCTGTGCTTTGGAGCAAACACAAACTAATAGATTTATTTATTATTTATGCAGTTGGAAGGGTTTATTACTATTGCTTTAAAGATGAGAAAGCTGAAGCATGGATGAGTGAAGTAGCTTGTTGAAAGTTTTATTTCTTTGATGTGTCATAGCTAGGAATATATCCCAGTCCACTGTTTCCATAACACCACTATCTCCATTTCACCTATGATGCAAAGCATTTTCCATGTAATACCTTAATAATTTGTGTAAAAATTCAGTGGCATAGATAGGCATAGGGTATTTTACAATGCATTTATAGAAAGTGGCCTCTCTGCAATTAGTCAAAATGGTAAACATTCTTTAGATGAGCTTTATTCAAGTGTGAGGACGCATTTACAGTGATTCACAGAATGGAGACTTTATTAGCTCTTTTATCTGTTTTCTGAACGAGTCATATTACAAGAATTGTCTGTCATGCTGCATTTCTTGAAATACAGCCAAATGAAGCACTTTGTAAACAGAATAGGCCACTCAAATGATTTATTATCATTCACGAATTAAAAGAAATGCTCCAAAGCTGAACAATTAAGCTTTCAAATAGAAGTATTCCTGATCGGCTTACTCATATTAAAAAATTCAAATTAGCTTTAAAGTCTTAGCTCTCATTTCTACTAAGCAGAAAAGAAAATCCCTGTCCAATTGTGGGCTCTTTTTAGTTTGTTCTTCTCTGTCTTTAAAAACAGCGGAAGTACGAAGGCAGAGAAAAAGACTAGTGGAAGAGGTTTGCCTAGTATCCTCAATAGTCATAAATAACAGGCAGGAGCAAAAGATATCCTAAGAATGCTCTCTCAGCTTCTCTAAAGCCTTGTGAAATGGGAAATTGGCCAAGCACAATGAGTATATAGTTCCAAGTCCCAGACGAAAACAGGATACTCAGCTGGGAGTTTTGAAGAGGTCTTTTTTAGTGGAGAAACTATTTAGAGGCACAGGTACAGTTAAGGCGATCATTAAGGGACATTGGATCCATGAAAGAGCCACCTCCACTCCTAACCCTCACAGGAAATGTCATCACCAGAGAATTGTAAGGATCTAGAAGAAAGCCAAGGGAATAATTACTTTAACCTTAAAAAAGAAAAAACCCTCCTATGCTTTGGTCCCTCTCCAGGTGACCCCCATTAGCTAAACCCAGCTGGAAGCCAGAGGTTCTGAGGTCTGAGTAATACAGTCCATGAGAGTCAGGGAGAGAGAAAGTAGCGATCTAGGTGCTGGTAAAGGAAGAGGGAGGTCATCACTTTGCTTACTCAGAAATCAAATCTGAAATATACCTGATCAAAATCAGTTTCAAGAGAGCTTTAATTCCCCAAAATATAGGATTTAGACCCAGTACTGACAGTAGCCAGTTGAGGAATGCTTGAAGTAGCTTTTAGTCTAAAGTTTAGATTATTCACCAGTGTTTATATGAAAGTCCATATAAGCTTGGGTATATATTTAAGCAGAGGACTGTGATCATCACCTAGCATGTGGATAGATTAGTAATAAGTGCTTATGAAGCAGAAGGGTTTCTTTTTTCCTTAATATTTGAAACACTGGTGTTACAAAGATCTTTTCTTAGCTGACCAACTGTTGCATCAACCTCTCCAAAATTTATTTGATTCAAATTGGACAAAGGTATTTTTTTCACACATTCTTAGTGGGAAAATGGAGAGATGACCAGATCAGATCCCAGAAATATTTTGCCCTAGTGGACTTTGGACTTTTTTGGAGTATGGCACCATGCTTATGGATTTGCTGAACTTTGTGCATTCATTCATTCAGTGAACACTTGTTTAGCATTTCACACTGTGCTCAACATAAGAGATAGATTTCAAAATGGTCCTGGCCTTGTTCAATATTACACGCCAGTTTAGGAGGTAGATAAGAAATGAGTAAGTTCTTTAATAAAATATGTGCAGATTATGATCAGCACCATACAGGAAATGAAAACAGTGAGAGGCTGAAATATAAGTATGGATAAACAGTCTCAAGCAGATCAGGTAGTCAGGGAAGATGCTTTTGAGAAGAGAACATGAAAACTGAGACCTGAGTGATAGGGGACCTGGACCTGCAGAGAGCAGGTGGAGATATAACCCAGGCAGAAGGAAGAGCAAATGAAAGGGCCTAAGTTTTATAACAGTGTGTTTCCATCTTCCTTTATGATAAGGTGACCTGGTGGCCCTTCAAAAAGTATGCATTTCTGCGGTGGGCTCTAGAGAGGAGAATCCTGGGAAACAGATAAACACTGGCATTAGAAGCCTTTGGGAAATCCTACCCATAAAGCACTACCAGTGGTATTTGGTATATGGTATTTGGACCATAGAGTGGTGAAGGAGTTGAGGCTGAGTACAAAGGCAATGTTACCCTCTTAGAAGTCATGATCAAAGCAAGCAAGTTCAAATGTATCAGACATAGCCTACTCCCCTGGCCCTGAGGCCACCATCTGCTTTAGATACACAAGTCATGAAATATGGGGGACAATTCCAAAGATGTGCCCCTAAGAGTCCCATCCCCTGGTTATTCAAACACTAATATAGATATTTCAGTGAAGGGATTTTGCCCATATGATTCTGGTTACTGAACTTTATTTTTTTTCCTTTTTTTTTTTTTTTTTCTTTTTAAAAAAGGGCTGCACCCTTAGGCGTATGGAAGTTCCCAGGCTAGGAGTTGAATTGGAGCTGCAGCTGCCGGCCTACACCACAGCGACAGCAACAAGGGTTCCGAGCCACGTCTGCGACCTACAGCACAGCTAAAGGCAATGCCAGATCCTTAACCCACTGAGTGAGGCCAGGGATCGAACCCGCATCCTCATGGATACTAGTTGGGTTCGTTACTGCTGAGCCACAATGGGAACTCCTGGTTACAGAACTTTAAAATAACATTAACCTGGTTCACTCCGATGGGTCCAATCTAATCACATGAGCCCTTAGAAGCAAAGAAATTTATCTGACTGGAATCAGAAGAGAGATGTGGCAGAAGAGGCTGTCGGAGAGATGCAGCAGAATCAAAGATGTAGATATTTGAGGCATGAGAAGGACTTGACCGTTGATGGAGTTGGGGAGGAGGGAGGCACGCAGAAAGCATAAGAAAGAATGTAGTAAGGCTCTAGGAGCAAAGACCATCCCCTGGATTGACATCCATCAAGGAATGACATCCACAGTCTTATAACCCCAAGAAACGGAATGCAGCCAACAACCTGAATAGGCATGAAAACTGATTTTCCTAGAGTCCCTCAAGAAGCACTTAGCAGTCACATTGATTTTGGTCTTGTGAGATATGAAACTGTGAAACCAGCTAAGCCTGCCAGGACTTCTGACCTATAGAATTGTGAAATAATAAATTTGTGCTATCTTGAGCTACTAGGTTTGCGGTCATTTGTTTTGGCAGCAATGGAAAACTAATGCAGGAGCTAATAGTCAAATGTAGCAGTTCCCAACCTTAAGGTACTCATTACACCATCATCATTAGGATTCCCACCAATGGTTTAGTGAATTGCTCCATGTACTAGTTAACTTTTTCTGAAACTTACATACCTGATCTGTAAAACAGAGATAAAATTATCCCTGACTCACAGAGTAGATTGGAGACTTATGAGATGAAAGCACCATTGGAACTTGGAGCTACCACACAGACATCTAGAGGTTGCTCCCACAGTTTCAGAAGTATTAGGATGCCTTTTGGCAAGGCATTTGCACGTAAGCACTTTCCATTTGTTACAAGTTGGGTTGCCTAGGGAGCACACTTAGAGATGGCATAGAATGTTATTTGAAGTTAAGATTTGAAGCATTTATTAGAAAGGGGGATTAGCACCTATGGAAGGGAGGGGAAAGAAGCAGGATCGGGCTAGGGAAAAGTTGAGGTGGGATGCATGCTTAAAAAAAGACATCAGCAGATCCCATGGGGACTTTGGAGCCCCATCAGACTTGTACAGGGGTGTCCCAGGGTCTAGACCTTTATGCCACCTGCATTGCTTATTAAGGGATGAGGCTGACCTGGAAACAGAATACAGGTTGGTCCACTCTTCCAGATTCAGCAGAGGCAGTCCCTGATGACCACTCCCAGTAGTTGGAGGTGTGTGTCTTTCATTCCTAAAGGGATATCCGGGCAGTCTGTCATAGTGTTCACCATAATATTTTTGAGCTTTGTTGTTCTACAGTAAGGAGTTTCTCCATCACTCAAAGGAAATCATATCTTCCTTTTTGACTTCTACATCTTTCTTGTGGGTCAGCAGTTCCATCTCGTGCAAGGTAGATGGTGTTCTGCTATTAGTATCCTACTTCTAACTCTTGAATCACTCTCTTGAAGCAACCCATTCTTTGGGTACTCTTAATACCCATAGATTCCTTGACCAGTTTGGAGCCTGCTTAAACTTTCTAGCATATATGCCTGCCAAGTCTGTGTTAAGGAAATAACAGTGGGAAGGAACTAAAGAGAATCCCTTAGGAACCATCTTAAAATGCCTGTGGGCTAAATGCTTAAATGAACTGAACAACTGCCAGGGTCCCCAAGGCTCCAATTTCCTGCACTAAAAGGGAACATTTTGTTCAGTGGCAGCCACAGGATTCCAGGAGAATTTCAGGAGAGGCTTTTTAATATTTCATTTTCTCAAGCCTCTTCCCTCTTTCAAGTGGCATAATCAGCTGGAAATGTCTTATGACCTTGGAGTGTTTTTATACCATACTCCAAGCCTTACGACTTACCCTGGAATGTGAGAGCTGAAATGTTTTGGTAATGTATGATTAAGAAGGAAGAAACGAGACAAGAAAAGGAAAAAGATGGAAGAGACACACTTTAAAAAACTTACTGAGTTCTTCATTCCCAGCTGCTAATTTTGCCCCTATGGAATCAGCATTTCTTCCTGTCTATCACAGATGTTACTGTTTGGTTATTCCAGGGAGTGGAAGATGTTAACCTGCACTGAGACCTTTGGCATAATTGAGAAACCATATTTTTGACTCATGAGATTTTTGGTAAATATACTTTTCCCAGATAATTTCTCAAGTGAATATTCTCCCCCCAAAAAACACTACAAATAAGACATACTCCTCATTCTTAGTGAATTTGAGATAAAAGGAGATGAAAACTTTTCTGAGAACCTGTAATTTGATCTCTGTTTAGTTGTCCCACAGGCAAAGCATTTGTCAAAACTGACTTCCTCTACATCTGCTCCTCCTTATGTATTCCCTGTTTTGGTGAATAGCCCAACCATCCTTTCATTCACCTCAATCAGAAACTTAGGAATTAAAGTAAGGATAGGGAAAATGGAGAGCTAGAAGTTTCCAAAGATATTAGGAAAGATAATTTTCTACAGCCAAATAAGAAAATGCTTCAAATTGAAAGGGACGGCTAAGTGGCCATCACCATAAAAGAAAAAAAAGTACTTACGCATCCTATGATTTTTTTTTAGAACACTGAGGATAAAAAGTCTAAATATTTTTAAGAAGAAAATTCATTACCTATACAGAAACAAGAATTAGGCCACCATCTTTTCTTTTCTTAATTTTATTTTCATTTTTTTGACAAGTCCTCTTGTGATGTCTTTATTTTTTTTAACAGTTCAATTTTATTTTATTTTTTCTTTCTTGACTTCTTTTTTTAACTCAGTGAATTTTATTATATTCATAGTTGTACAGCCATCATCCCAGCATCTCTCTTTTCATCAGCAATATCAGATGCTAAATGCTTCAGGGACCATACATTAATTGTTCAAGCCAGGAAATCTCACTTATGACACCTGGATTAGTCCCTGGGGCAACAGCTATAAACCGTGACTGTCATAGGCACACAGGCACACATGGTCACTCTACTAAAGGCTGTTAAAACAACAGTTTCAAACTTCTGAGGGAAAATAGATTTTAACCCAAGATTCCATAAACAGAGAAGATAGCAAACAAATATGAGGACAGAATGAAGACTTTCAGACATGCAAGAACATTGGGCACCCATGCATTTTTTCCTGAGAAGTTATTGAGGATACGTTTCATTTAAAAAAAATTGAATAGAACCAATTATGTACCTTTTTTAAAAAAATTAAGAAAAACTAAGTTATTCTTAGAACCTGAAACTTCATTTATCAATCAAGAAATCAATAAAATCACTGCTTATGACTGTTGGCCAAACCGTGTGATGTGACCGGCCAGATTTGGATACAAGTGGAGAGGTCTGTATTAGATGAAAAAAAAAGCCAAGAGATGGGAAGACAAGGGACAGAGGAAAATAAAGAATCTAAAAAAGAAGAGATGTGAGAAGGAGTTACGTGGTGATGGGCTAATGAATCTGTGCGCCATCTTAGAGAACCTCTAGCTTAGCCACAGGGGGAAGGATGAGAGAGAATGGAGAAGTCAAAGAGGAAGTGTCCAGATATAAAGGGAATCAGCAGAAGAGACAACGTGAGCAATTTGGAGACAATATAGACTAAGGGAAAGGCCATTAGTCAAGTATAGAAAAGGTCATTAGTCAAGTATATGAAAGAGGATAATCAATTTGACCCTGATACTAGGGATATTCTCTTCTGAAAGCCATGGAAAAAAATGTATAATAATAAAAGCAAGAATTTATTGAGAAGTGACTATGTGCACTATGTATTTTACATACACTAATTCACTTAAATACTCATAGCAAACCTATGAGGTGGAGAAAAATATTATTCCATATGTTTGAGATGCTTTAATGAAAGAATGGTGAAATTGCTTACCCAAGGTTACACAGCTAATACAAACAGGCTGGGATTTCAACCATCTGCCTCTGGCAGTCTGCCTCCAGAGAATATCATTTGGTTCTAGGGTAAACAGTGTTGGGTCAAACCAATGTTAGCTAAGCTTATAGGTTTTTGCCTTTAGGGTCAATCTATAGACAAATCACAAGAACCTCAACTGTGGTTACAAGTCAGGATATAAATGTTGTCATGCAAAGAAAAATATAATTGACAATAGATGGGAGATTAAAGGGAGAGAGGAGACATAGAAAGAAGGACAGGGTAGGTAGTGTCCTTGACTAACACAATGAGAGAAAGAGAGCCCATGTTTGATAGTTCTAGATGTGGAAATTTAAAACGCTATTTAATGTTGCAGAGATGATAACTCTTGTCAGTCTATTAGCTGGAATATAGAGGAGAAGTGAGGAGTAGATAAGTGGCTTAAGTCTACATCTAAAAATCAAGACATTAAAGGCTGACATACATTAAAAATACCAATAATAAGCAAATGATTGAGAAATAAAGTAGTACCTATCAGAGAAACAAAATTAGAAATAGTGGCTTCTTCCAAGGTCGGAAACTGTAGTTTTTTTTTTTATCATAAGTTCTTTTGTACTATTTTTAAGTATATTATTTTGCACATATTAAACAGTTTGATGAGCCAGGGAAACAGAAGATGTTTCAGGAGAACACCATCCATTGTATTAAGTGAAATGTGGCTAATTTGGAGTCTGTTGGTATCGTAGCCTTGATCATATTTATTTTGTAAATTTGTTTTGATTTTATAATAGAATAAAAGCCTAAGGATTTTACACCTAGTTTTGCGTATGTACATTTCAAAATATCATTAGAATAAAAAATGCTGTAAGTCAACTCTGAGAGGCCAAACCATTTTTTTCTGTCACTTTATCACTCAAGTTTGAAAAATACGACTTCACCCTAAGAGGTTGAGCTACCTTGGTACCAACTCATTACTCAGGGCTTGATCCATTTTCATCTCTTCTGTGAAGGCTTTCCTTAATCTTCTAGGAAGAATTGATGATAGTCTCCTTTGGGTCTCACTGTATACTGTGCATGCATTTATCACAGCTTAGGTCTCTCTTTATAAAGTTTTTTGTTTACAGTAGATGTTTGTTTATGATTTCTAGACTAAAAACGTTTATGAGTGGGGCCCATGGCTTATTCATCTCTATCCTTAGCACCTGGCTCATAACCAGTCACATTCCAGGAGCCCAGCAAATGTTTGCTGAATGGATGAGTGGTAGCAGTAATGATACTCTCTTGGCTTTAAAAATACCATTCAAGGGTTGGCCATCAAATTGAAAAAGCATGAGGTACTCTATCCACCATAGCTTAAAAGCTTTTCAGAAATAGGAAAATATTGAACTTATAGTCCGATTTATGGCACTTTAAGGGCATCATGAAAGGAGTTGTCTTAAGCTCCACTTCTGAGTATCTGTACCACTGTAGAGATAAGGTAATGGTGTCATTATATTCAGGTATAGTAAATAGTGGTACAGAGGTAGAATATCTTAGCGTATAATGACGTACCATAGTCATTACCATACCACGACATACCATGACGTACCATGACCAGCTTTGTTAGGACAACTCGGCAACACTGAGATGTTCACTGCTACTGCAGGAAAGAAGTGGAAAGGAGTGTAACTTATTTCCTAGCTCCATTTTAACCTCTCATATAGTTTATCCTTCTCCCAGATAACAATGAGTCTGGCTTATTGGTGTATGTACGTAAGAAAGAGGATAATAAATCTGTAATACCAAAAAAGTGAGGAGATGAAATTGCTGAATTGTTCTGAAAAGGCCAGATTCAAGGGAGCAAGCAATAGCTATGGAGCAACATGTTCCTGTTGGTTGTCATTGGTGAGAATGTCATTCATTGCCTCCTCTGCTTCCTTTACCCCCTGCCTTCCCATCCCTGCCCAGCATGTATCACCAGTGCAATCGCCTATTCATTGATTCACTTGGCAAGAACTATCAGACACCAGTTGGGAGCAAGGTGTTGCTCTAGGCACCATCGTCGATTCAGAGATGAGATGTTGCCTTAATAAAGCAGAGTTAGAGCTTTATTCAGTTTGTCTCCTGATCAACCAGTCTGTGTTATTCGCAGTTTTAGAAACTGGCTTTGAGAAAAGGGAACATGTCTCTTTCTATTGATTACAGCTTTTTAAAATGGAACTAAATAGCTCACAGGCAGGTATTTAAACAAAGCATGAAATTTCCCTAGGAGCCATTAAAGCTGGCTTAGTTTCTATATCCTAAAAAACAAAACTAAAACCTTATTTTATTGTGATCTCAATTATAGCACTTCTTGAAAGGATGGTACCTAATAAAAGCCACTGTGTATTATGGGAAAACTATTATGTGATAGTTAACCCTCCACACTTAAAAATACCTCGTTTTATTCCTATTCCTAAAAAAATGAAGAATAAGACATTTTTTTCTTAAATCTTCTGCTTTTTAATCTTGGAATTTCTAGATAGTGATCTGGTTGGAAGCATCAACTTTTTTTTAAATAAGGTTTATTTACTTCCTTCTGAGTGTTTTTATTTTATTTGTCACTGAAGTTGCTTCAAAACATTCTTAAAGATCTACTTTAGCTATTTATGGAGACACATTTTTCTCTAAATTATGGAGTTTAAAATTTTTTAAAAAAATGTAATTATCAGCTAATTTTCAAACAAAAATATCTGAAGAATATTAAGTCTTTTGAATTCCTTTCCTTTCATCCATCATCTCCATTAGCCCCAGTTTCCTTTAAAGTAGCAACACTTTTATAAGTTATAAGAAATCTCATTTGAAATGTTGGCATCAAATATAGACCAATACTACATATTTTCTATGTCCCTCAACTAGGGCTATGTATTATAATCTTAGATCCCTAACCAGCAACCAGGGGAATATATTACTCTTGGAACTCAGCACCGCGTAAGTAGCCACAACATTTTCCAGAGGAAAGACATGGTGCCGTATTTAGATTTAGAATGACAGAACATCTTTCTATGAGCTCAGGGGAATAAATTATTGACCCAGTACACATGTTACATGTTTCACCTGGTCCCAAGATAGGGTATCGATAATAATTATAAAGAAGTAGTTTTTCATCCCATACCCGGAATTTGCCAAATCCAATTCTGCCCGAAAATCTCTCCTGCTACTCCAGGAAAAACTCAGAGAATTCCTGGAGCTTCCCATCTGTGATAGCAAGCATAGCCCTTCTAGCATTTTTCTCTCTTGTCATTTCAACTGATGACATTTTGGGCTCCAGCCCACTGTCCTGAAGTTTCCTGTTACCTTCCCTGGGAGGGTCTAGCCTTAGGCAACTGTGAGTCTTTTCAAGCTGGGAACCAGGAGCACCAGTGGTTACCTTACTGAGAGGCAGGGAGGGAGGGTGCAAGGGCACTGATTCTCTTCCAGGTTGGAGCACAGGACCACATTAGCCCCAGTGATACAACTCTTTTTTTTTTGCCTTTTTTTTTTTTTTTTTTTTGCACTTGGGATTCTTGAAGAAGTATCTGGGGTATTTACGTGCCTGAGAATTAATAGAGTAGGAGGAGAGATGGTAGGAAGGTTGTGGAAGATAGCAGGCCAAGGGACTGACCTTCAGAGCAGGAGAGACTATGCCTCCACATACAAGGTAAAGTAGTTGTTGGACCACTGATCCAATGGGCCAGAAAACTTGAGCGAGCTCTTTTCAAAAGGCTCCCTGGGGCATCTGAAACCCCCAGTGGAAGTTTCAGAAAAGTCAGACTAGGTAAGTATGCCACTTTCCAGTTGAGAACTGACCCATTGGTATGAGCTATAGGAAGCATTAAGATAGAGAACATTGCTCACTCCTCTGCCAGTTGGTCTTTCTAATAACAGTCAAATCTCCAGAGTCGCCATGTTGGGGAACTTGGAGTTTTGGTTAAGGATGAACAATTTCTGCCCCACTTTTACATTTTTTTTGTGAAGTTGTCCTTTACTGGCAGGGCTTCAACTTTCCCATTTAGGTGGTATTTTACCGCTTTTCCAGAAAGGCAGTGCCCACCTAGCTGCTCCTTTGGGTAGGCCAGAGCACACAAAAGTGACAACTTCAGGGTGTGTTTGACTGTATTACTAAAGGAGTCTTAATAGCAGCTGCATATGTCTTGACCTTTAAGTCCACTGATCTTTTCTACTTTGCCTGACTGATGATGTTGCATGACCTTCAGTGGACTTCAAGTCCTAGCACAGGGCAGTGGAAACCCAAGAATTATTCACCAGCAGATCGATCACTTATTAGCTTGTAATCTTGGACAAGTTACTTAACCTTTCTGAACCTGCTTTTTATGAAAAGCAGAGATTACGATGCCATTTATCCAGTCATCAGTTGATGGATATTTTGATTGTTTCTACTTTTGGGCTATTGTGAATAATGCTGCTATGAACATTTGGGCATATCATTTGCTTTTAAAAATTTTTTATTGTATTGAAGTATAGTTGACTTACAATGTTGTGTTAACTTCTGTATGGCATAGTGATTCAGTTATACATATATATACATTCCTTTTCATATTCTTTTCTATTATGGTTTATTATAGGATATTGATTATAGTTCCCTATGCCATTCAATAGGACCTTGTTTATCCATCTTATATATAATAGTTTTCATCTGCTAATCCCAAACTCCTAATTCCCCCCACTGCCATCCCCCTCCCTCTTGGCAACCACAAGCCTGTTCTCTATGTCTGTGAGTCTGTTTCTGTTTTACAGATAAGTTCATTTGTGTCATATTTTAGATTCCATGTAAAAGTGATATCATACGGTATTTGTCTCTCTTTCTGACTTACTTAGTATGGGAATCTCATTTGTTTTTCTGGTGAGAAAACTTCCAATTTCCTTGTTACCTGTTGACCTCTTTCTCAGGACTGTTTCTTCTCTGATATATTAGCCCCAAGTAAATCCTCTTTCATAAACCATGTTCCAGGAATGCCTGGTCCTCAACTAGAGTCTCTAATTCAGGAGTGTATGCCGGTGATCAAGCTCCAGGTACACAGTAGGTCTGTGTGTCTTATGGCAAGTAATGATTCCAGAGACTAATTTTAAAAATAGCACATTTTTTTTCTCCAACAACAAAAATAACTCCTGAAAATTTGATCACATAATAATCATCTCAACTCTATATTTTTAGTACACATCGTTAGATGGTACCTAGAAACTGGAGGGAGAAAACCAAATGGAGAACGTAATACAGTCATCCCATCAAGATTCCACCCGGGCTCCAGACACCAAAGAAATGGGAAAAACAGACTCCAGCAGGGATGAAGGCCCCAGGCCCAAGATAATTTAAGGAGCTGTTAAACCTCAAAATAAACAGAGCCAAAAGGACTGTTACAGTTCACACTCAGTGTCCTAAATCCTCCTTCTCTGTTTGCCAAACCCCCTTCCCTTTTTTCCTTGAGACCACGTGACCTATCACATGGAAACTTAACAATAAAAAAGTCCTTGCCCCAGTAGCAGGGAGCCTGAGTTCTCTCTGCTCGGTGCTCCTGGCCACTCTGCTGGGCGATAAACCTGCTGGCCGTCTCACTGCTCCAGCCTCTGTTTCTCTTGGCTCCCACCACCTAACACAGATCTCTATCCAGAGTGTCAAATATGCCCAGCTGCCTGGAACATCTGGATTTCCTATACACTTCTCTAAAAAGCCTGTCCAAGGTGGCGCCCATCATAGCCCTAGACACCCCGTCTCCCACAAATCCACTCTTACTTTCATATTCCCTCCGTGGCTGTATGGCACTAACAAACATACCATCACTCAAGTCAAAAATTTGGTAAATGCCCCAGCCCTCTCCATCAACCCATTTTGCATATGATCAGTTATCCAAGGCATGTGAAGCTTCCCAAAACATCTTCTTTATCCTCACTGCCTTGACATTAATTCAGACAATCACAGTATTCCCTGTGTACCATGACCTCCTGAAACACACAGTGTTCCATGTTTCAGTATTTTCTTTGTCTACAATACTCTTCCTCTTCTCGGGTTCCTGGTTAGCATTTAAATCACCTTTTAAGACTCATCTTAAAATGGTACCTTCTCTCCAACGCCTTTTCCTCCGTTCTCATTCACATCACGTGAGTTTCCCTTCTTGGCTCCTTGGCACACTGTCCTTACCTTTATTTTAGCACAAACAACATTCTAGTGTAGTCACTGGTTTAAATTGTCTATTTCTCCTTTCATCTGATTCTGAAATTCTTCCATTTAAAAAAATTACTGTGGCTCACACATCATTAGTACTAAAAAAAAAAAAAGCCTTGTTTAATAAATGAATGAGTAACCCCTCGCATATAAAAAAGAAAAATTTGATGATCAGTTTTCATTTACAAATATATTTGTAATATCCCTTCCTTATAAGATCTCAACAGTTCATTTATATCATCAGTATTAAATTCAAGGGTGCTTATCTAAATATGTAACTGTCTTCATCTATGCTTCCTCCATCTGACTTGATCAGTTTTAATGATTAAGTTCTGAAAAGTGGGAGCGACTCTTTGAAATGTGCATAAAAAATAGGTCTATTAATAGTCATGTCTAATTAAAGAATATTTTTAAATGAGCAAAATAATAGAGTAAATCTATTAAGTCCCATTAAATCTCTTCATGAAACTGAACACTTTGCATTTGTTAAGGGTTTCTTAACGAAATATCATTAACCCAAGTAATGCAGAAATTAGCATGAAACTCTCCACACAGAATGTTGCCCTATAGTGGTATAGGCCTTGTTATGTGGCCTCTAGGTCAGAGATCATCCATTCCATGTTTATCACACTGAGGAGATTAAATTTCATGCTTTGCTGAAGATTAGTAGGAAAATTAGAGTTCCCATCATGGCTCAGTAGTTAACAAACCTGAGTAGTATCCATGAGGATGCAGGTTCCATCCCTGGCCTTGCTTAGTGGGTTAAGGATCCGGCCTTGGTGTGAGCTGTGGTGTAGGTTGCAGATGTGGCTCAGATCCCATGTGGCTGTGGTGTAGGCCGGCAACTACAGCTCCGATTCAACCCCTAGTCTGGGAAGCTCCATATGCCTTGGGTGTGGCCTTAAAAAGACAAAAAAAAAAAAAAGGATCAATAGGAAAATAGCATTAGAGTCATGTACATTACTTTTTAATGCGAAGGGATGGCTATATCTTCCTAGCGAAAGGAACTTCAGAATCAAAGTAGTGTAGAGGATTTTGAAATTTTCACATAGGCAAAAACAAAAAGGATAAGAAATAAGCAAGGAGAAAATACTAAATATTTAAATCTGTGTGGGACACATTTACCAAAGCTCTGTAGGTTTATGGGGAATAGGAAACCGCAATTGACTTTGTCTCGTCTATGAACGAGAGCACTAAGCAAAATACTAATTTATTACTTTTGTGTCGAGAGGGCAAACTTTACGCCTTTCCGCACTTGAAAATTCCATTGGTGTGTCAGAAGAATTTTAAGAATTATGATAAACTCGTGACAGCTCTGAAAAGAGGCTTGAGTGCTACCATGAGATCATACATTTGGGGAAATATATGGAAGTTTAAGAAATAGATTTGGACTGATGGAAAAATTGGAGGTGAAAACCCCTCTGGTCCACCCAGGCGGATGAGGAATCTTCAGAAAAGTGAGGAGATAGGATTTCACGGGGAAGCTCAATGCTGCCAACGGATGGGGGAACAGAAGATAAACGGGTGAATGACGGAGTAACTGGGCTGGAGGTCAAGATTAGGAATCTGTCAGTATACAGGTGGCCTTTCAGCCATAACTCTCAGTGTGACCCTCTAGTGCTGGTTATTCAAGGTCATGACTCTTAGTAGAAATCTACAATGTGCTAGTTATTTCATAACTCCCTTTTGAATTTTTCCGAGTTGCTACTGGTAAGAAATAACAAAACTTAGTGAAGGAAGGCCCTGTGAAATTAATTCCCAGCTGCTTATACGAAAGAGCATGTACTTTTCTGCAGAATATAGCTCTCCTGCTTTGAACATAATAGGAGTTTGCGTCTAATCCTCCCCCGTCCGATAATCTAATCTTTCATCATTTCCAGGAATGCCTCTTCTACTATTCGATATTTCTAGAAGTTTGTGTGATATTTATTGAACAAGTTCTCCTTTTAATACAGTCTTATTATCTAATTTGTGTTAAAATGCCTAATCTGATGCACTCAGCTTATTTCCTGTGGCCTGCAAGAGAAAGTAGATTTTTTTTTTCCTCCTCAGTGACAGTTGCCCATGAAGAAAAGAATGAAATCTTTTTGATCTCTGAGACACACGGCTTTGTGGAGAATGAAAACAAATGAAGCATAACAGTTAATTTTGTTTTTTCTATCACAGATGGGGTCTCCTGTTAAATCTCTCAATCACATAAATTCTTTTACTTGACACTGAAGACCCAGAGAATTAGACAGCTAATGTGGTCTTCTCTCTATTTTCATTTAGAGACAGATCAGCAAGGACGACTCATATTTGTGGCCTAACTTCCATCATTCTCTGAGCTTTAGACATTTTAATTCCAAGACCTCTGATCATCATTGCCTATTTTTAAACAGTGAAAGGCTGGAAAATTATTCTCCTTTCTAGTCCATAAGATAGATATCAGCACAGGACCAAAAAAAAAAAAAAAAAAAAAAAAAAAAAAAAAAAAAAAAAAAAAAAAAAAAAAAAAAAAAAAAAAAAAAAAAAAAAAAAAAAAAAAAAAAAACCCAATAACAACAACAAAGAAAAAACCACTAGAGACCTTTCATGTTTTAAATGGCTTGTCTCTCCAAAGTTTCAAGGGCACATTTTCTTTGTTTTAAAAAAAGGTCAGTGGAAAAAAAATAAATGAATCGCCGCAAAGAGAAATAGCAAGGAAATACAGCTTAAGGGAAGCCTAGGGAGTCCAGGAAAAGTCAGGGGTGAGGGGTGAGATGAAATAGGTCTGAAATAGGAATTTCACACTCACGAAAATTCTCCTAGAAATCATCACAAATCCATTTTGTAAAAGCTTAAAAACAATGGCCTCAAAGCCAAAGTTCGATCCTTTTCAGGAGAGAATATTTTCACAAAATGATTGTTTTATATTTTGTAAATGTCTTCCTCACAAATCCTTTATCACTCGAAAGACGTTGGGCAGAGATGAGAGATCCCAAGAGTCAGAGAGGTCATATGACTTGTTCATCATATTAAACACAGACATTCTTCCATGTCCAAGATTAGAGGTTTAGGTTTGTCACTGTTGACCAATGATTTGCCAGGATTCTTCCTGATTCTTTCCTATGGCATGTTACCATTATGTGCAGATAATTATGCAAAGTTATTTTTATTTATGCAAATGGCATTACACAGTACATATAATTCCACAATTACTTATCTAATTTAATAATATACAGTGCTTGGAGTTCCCCTTGAGGCTCAGTGGTAACAAACCGGAGTAGTATCAACGAGGATGTGTGTTTGAGCCCTGGCCTCTCTCAGTGGGTTAAGGATCCATCATTGCTGTGAGCTGTGGTGTATGTTGCAGACATGGCTCAGATCCTGGATCCGCTGTGACTGTGCTGTAGGCTGGCAGCTGCAGCTCTGATTCAACCCCTAGCCTGGGAACTTGCATGTGCTGTGGGTGTGGTCCTAAAAAGCAAAACCAAAAACAAAACCATATTACCAAGCTTGTCTTTCCATGTCACTCTTGTGGTTCTGATACTTTCTTTTAAAAGACCATATCATATTCACTTAAATCGGTGATTCCTAAGGGGCTGGGGGTTAGGGGGCCAGTTTTGCTTCCCAGGGGACAGTTGGTAATCTCTGGTCACAACTGAGCAGAAGGTACTAGTGGCATAGGACAGCCCTCCCAACCAAGAATGATCTAACCGAAATATCAACAGTGCCTAGGTTGAGAAACTGAAAATAAATGTACCACAGCTTATTTAACAAATTCTCTGTTGGTGGACGTTTGGAGTATTCCCAGTTTTTTCTACTGTGGTGGCACTGAATATCTAAGACTGTCTATGTTTGTGCATCATTCCACATATTACTTTGGGATAAATACCTAGAAGGATAATTTCTTGGTCAAAGATTATACTGCTGAGGGGTTATATATGTTGCTGTCTTGAACTACTGAAGATTATGTTAATTTATATTTCTTCCAAGAATATGTGAAGGTGTGTGGTTTCTCAAACACTCTTCACCTGCCAATGGATATTATCTACCTCTGTCAGCTATATATGACTTTTTGATATATGGCATTCTACTTCTTTATTGTTATTGCAAAGTTGTTAATTGTTAGTGTGCTTAACAATTTTTCTTTTTAAAATTTTTTATTGAAGTATAATTGATGTATAATATTATATGACACAGTTGTACAATATGGTGATTCATGATTTTAAAGGTTATACTCCATTTATAGACATTATAAAATATTTTCTACATTCACCATGTTGTACAGTATATCCTTGTAGCTTATTTTATACCTGATAGTTTCTTCTTCCCACTCCCTGGTCCCTGTCTTGCCCCTCCCCCTTCCTTCCTCCTACTGGTAACCACTAGATTGTTCTCCATATTTGTGAGTCTACTTTTTTGTTTTATTCACTTGTTTGTTGTATTTTTTTAAATTCCACATATAGTATTTGACTCTTCCTGTCTATCTTTCACTTAGCATGATGCGCTCCAAGTTCATTCATATTAATCCAAATGGCAAAATTTTACTCTCTTTATGGCTGAGTAGTATTCCAGTGTGTGTGTGTGTTTGTGTGTGTGTGTGTATCACATCTTCTTTACCCATTCATCTGTTGATGGACATATAGGTTGTTTCCATATCTTGGCTATTGTAAATAATGCTTCTGGGAACATAGGGGTGAATGTATCTTTTTGAACTAGTGTTCTCGTTTTTTCCAGACATTTACCCGAGAGTGGAATTGCTGGGTCACATGTTAGTTGTAGTTTTAGTTTTTTGAGAAACCTCCATAGTGTTTTCCACAGTGGCTGTACCAATTTCCATTCCCACCAACCGTGCACAAGGGTTTTGTTCTAGTCTTTCCCCAGTTTCTTTGGGGTCTCTCAGTTTGTTTTACATTTAGTTATTTACATATAGCTGGAACTTACTTCAGCATACATAATGTGAACCCACTGACTTCTCCTGATACAGCCATCACAGCTTCACAGATAGAAGCCAAGTGGAGATTCTCCTTACAGAGAATAAACTTCTAACCTTGCCATCTGTAATTGATTCTGGAACACCTGCCAAGTTTCTGCATAACATCACCTACAGGCACAAATGCTATGCAACACTCTTAAGCATTAAGCTTGTTAAGCTAAAGAATTTACAGGATTTCACATAAGTTTTATATTTCATATTATTTTGTTTATTCATTTGGCTGTATTCCATATTATTTTATTTTATCTTCATATGACACTTTATTTTTTTTTTTTAATTTTTTCCCTTTTTTAGGGCCGCACCTGCAGCACATGGGAGTTCCTAGTCTAGGGAGTTGAATCAGAGCTTCAGCTGCTGGCCTATGCCACAGCCACAGCAACAGCAATGCGGGATCTGAGCCCCATCTGTGGTCTACACTGCAGTTTACAGCAATGCCAGATCCTTGAGACACTGAGCAAGGCCAGAAACTGAACTTGCATCCTCATGGATACTATGTTGGGTTCTTAACCTACAGAGCTGCAAAGGGAATTCCTGATACTGTATTTTTAAAAATTTATTTTATTGAATTATAGTTGATTTACAGTGTGTGGTAATTTCTGCTGTACAGCAAAGTGATTCATATATGTGTGTATATATATACACACACCCACACACACACACACACACACACATTCTTTTTCATATTCTTTTCTATTATGGTTTATCACAGGATATTGAATATAGTTCCCTGTGATATAAGACCTTGTTGTTTATCATTCTATAGATAATAATTTGCGTCTGCTAATCCCAAACTCCCAGTACACCCCTCCCCTCCCCTTCCTCCCCCTTGGAAACAACAAGTCTGTTCTCTATGCATATGACACCTTCAAAGCGGATTGTATTATCACCATTTTATAGATGAAGCCCAGTTAAAGCTGTCTGCTTGGCTGTACATTTCTTGGGTACAGAGACTGTTTTTTTTTTTTTTTTCCTCTCCAGGGCCAGATACCTATCATCTATTGAATAAATTATTGGGTGGCTCAAGGGCACATTTACTATGTAAAGGAGATGAACAGGTTGATGGGATAGTTGACATTTCGCATGTCTATTTGATTTAGCTATAACTTAGCCCCAGTATCATCCTCAAGATAGTCTGCAAAATACTAGGAGATTTTGTTCTCTTCTGGTTGATCTTTGTACTACCTGTTTTTTGCTTTTCTATGTATGTAAATTGAAGATAAAAAATTTGAAATCACCCCAAGGTAGGTTAGCATAGGATGTGGCTGTTTAAGGGTCAACAACTTATTATTTTTGAGATGTTTAGAGTTCATCAGCTCACGTTTGGTGGTAGGTGGGGCTAAAAAACTAAAAATTACCATTCGAACTCTATCAAGATTATTTTGGTTAGAGAGAAGGTAAATAGGATTTTTTTTTTATCCAAATAGACCACAGTAATATTTTACCTGAAAATATTTCTACTTCTCTTCAAGAATGATAGACTGTTCAGTTCCCTTGCAAATGATTTGCTATAATCTCTGATTTAAAAAAAAAAACTTTATCATGTTCCAAGTCTCTAAAGCAGAAACCACATTATTTATTGACTGCTAGCCCACCTGCAGGGAAGTTCCTAGGTGATTTCAAAGTACTTACAACAGCGTTTTCCTGGAGGCACCAAGACCAGGACATGTTGTGCATGGCTATGGAAACAGACTCCAGTGTTTGTGTCCTTAAAAACAATTCTGTTCACTTGGTCAAAACAATTTTGTGCCAAACCAACAAGCATCATTATCAGTGATATCATTATCAGCAATATGGAGAGATCTTCAGAAGCACGTGCCTCTGACTTGAAAGGTTAGGGCCCTGACTAGATAGATTCTAACTGTGAGAGGTCAGTGGTCAGCCATTTTGTAAAAAAGAAAATTGGTCTATGAAAAAGCGCCAGAAGCACCTCCAAACAGAAGCCTTTTTGTATTCATGGCTAGTTGCATCCATAACTACCAGACAAGAGATAAAAATTGATAAAACTACAGCCTTGGGGATATAACTTTCTCCCCGAGGTCTCCTCAGAGCCCCAGCTTTATATAAATTTTCCATCACACTCTCAGCCAGCTGTTCAAAGTACAAGAATCTATTTCCCTGATGGGTAAGAAATCTCAGGGTAGAAAACATATTCAGAACAAAATTACAGAATTGTACTTCTTCCTCAATAAAAATTCATTTCTTTCCTAGCTTTCACAGAACATCCAGAGCCGAGTCTAAATAAATTTCCAGTCTGATGTCTTTAAGAAAACAAGGTCTTCGGGGCTGGTCTTAGACATACCAGATGGCCGTGTTTGAAACTGTCTTTCCCATGCCTATTGTTTTAGATGCTTGTTTTGTCTTCTGGATGCTCAAGTCTCAAATCCTTTAAATAGACTTTTTCTTTGGATTTAGTGCTAGGTTGGGTGCCACCAGGTGGTTCTTCCCAGCTCCTAATGTTCATCAACTCGCTGATTTGGTCTTACCACTTAGAGAATTTAATGTGTTCCAGATTCTTGGTCTGAGCTAAGCCCTGGTTGGGGGAAGATGGAAAGGGTCAGTGAAAGTGGCTGAATTTTAGACAGAGAATGTCAGTGAGAAGCAGTGTTGAGAGTTCCCTGGTGGCTCAGTGGGTGGAGGATCTGGCATTGTCGCTGTTGTGGCTCGGGTCGCTGCTGTGGTGCGGGTTCAATCCTTGGTCCGGGAACTTTTATATGCCGCCAAAAAAAAAGAGAAAGAGAAAAAGCAGTTTTTGAGGTGCTTACATTTTCGTAAGAAACCCCAACCCAAACAGGCAGTAAAAAGGAGACTTACTAGTTATTTCAGATTTGTAATTTACAAGTTGCAAAAGAATTCCACACGTACTATTTCACGTTATCCTAAAATAATTGTCTTTGGCAACATTGGTCATTCCAGTATTTGAACTGAAAACTGCAATTTCGAAGTTGTTGCCAAGGACCACATGGCCACTAGGTGGCGCAGTGAGATTCAGATTGAGGCTTCGGATACGGGGGTCTACTAACCTTGCCCCTCTGGGGTGGTTTTAAGTGAAGACTGGAAGTAGGGAAAAATCAGCAGAAAATGTAGACTAGGAAGACGGTGAGGGAGAGAGACCCCTTGAGCGTTTCAGTTAGGGACAAATTTTACAGAACTGGGTTTTGAAAAATGGAGAGAAATGCCTGAGAGCAGAAACAGGAGGGAGCTGCGGATATTTGGCTTCCTGGAGAGGGACGGCGATAGGAGGGATGGGGGACGGTGCTCGGAAGGCTGGGACCTCACCCTGAGCTCTGCCGTCCTGCTGCGATAGAAGACTCTGCCTGTACAAATGTGCTCTACACACTGGGCTTTATTTGCTTCCAGGGAAAGCGGCCTCCTTGGACTCCAGGGCGAAGATACGGTATCATGTTTGCAAAGACAGTTGTCTGAGGTCACACAAGCAATTTTCAGTTATTTAAACCCAAGGGCTCCGGCCTCACATTTTATAATAGAGGCTCTTGGCGTTCAGAAGAAAAGAACCCAAGTGACAAAGGGCAGAAAGGAGTCAACCTTTATATTAAATTGTATAAAATGAGTTTGCTAGTCTCTTCAACTTTCCTGGGGCTGCTTTCATAGCTGAGAACAGCTTGTGGTTTCCAAGTTTGATTTTTCCTGTAAGGTAAAAAGCAAGACCCAAAACAAAATACCTCACTTCCCGGAGTTGTAACCAGTTCAGGTTGAGTCTGTTCTGCAGCTGCTGTTTTTCTGCCCGTTGATATGGTCTGTGATCAGCCGTAGATTAAACAGTGAAGGCTTATCTTGAAGCTCTCAACTGAAGCGCCAAAGAGGTTATGGAAAGAAGTAAAGAAAAAAGTTGTGTAATCCACCCGCAGGAAACAACTTGATTCTAGGTGGATGGTGTGGCATATCTGATTAAAACCGTTCCCAAAATGACCTTTTCTCCACTCACTTGTAGTCTTTCAGAACCCGAGCTGGAAGGCTTGATAAGAAAGGGCAAGCCTTGACACCTCTTTCAGAGTGTGATGAACTTGATAAGCATGCACACTTGGTGCAAGGCCTGGAAGGTGCGGAGAAGAGGGGAAATCACAACAGTAACAGCAAAAAAATCTTCAGGCTGACTAGGCTGGAGTTTTCCAGTACTCTTTGTGTGACTTCTTGTCCAACTCTTATATGTGTTGTGTGTGTGTATGTGTGCGTGTGTGTTTGGGGGGGCATATGTGTATATATACACATACACATTCTTTTTAAAATATCCTTTTCTATTATTATCGTAGGACATTAAATATAGTTCTCTGTGCTATACCATAGGACCTTGTTGTTTTTCCCTTCCATGTATAATAGTTTGTATCTGCTATCCTCAACCTCCCAGTCCATCCCTTCTCCAATCCCCTCCCCCTTGGCAAGCACAAGTATGTTATTCTTGTCTATGAGTCTGTTTCTGTTTCATAGATAGGGTCATTTGTGTTATATTTTAGTTTCCACATATAGGTAATATCATAAAGTATTTGTCTTTCTCTTTCTGACTTACTTCACTCAGTGTGCTAATCTCTGGTTGCATCCATGTTGCCATGAATGCCATTATTTCATTCCACTGTGTATATGTACCACATCTTCTTAATCCGTTCTTCTGTCAGTGGACATTTTGGTTGTTTCCATGTCTTGGGAATTGTAAATTGTGCTGCTTTGAAAATAGGTGTGCATGTATATTATCAAATTATAGTTTTGTCTGGATATATGCCCAGGAATGAGATTGCTGGATTGTTTGCTAACTCTATCCTAAGTTTTCTGAAAAACTTCCATAGTGTTTTCCATAGTGGTTGTACCAATTTACATTCCTACCAGCAGTATAAGGGACGGTTCTATTGTCTTCAAATCCTCTCCAGCATTTGTTATTTGTAGACTTACTAGTGATGGTCATTCTTACTGGTGTGAGGTGGTACCTCATTGCAGTTTTGATTTTTCATTTCTCTAATAGTGATATCGAGCATCTTTTAATGTGCCTGTTGGCCATCTGTATATCTTTTTTTTTTTTTGGTCATTTTAGGGCCGCACCCGTGGCATATGGAGGTTCCCAGGCTAGGGGTCTGATCGGAGCTATAGCTGTTCGCCTACACCACAGGCACAGAAACGCCAAATCCGAGCTGTGTCTGTAACCTACACTACAGCTCACGGCAGTGCCGGATCCTTAACCCACTGAGCGAGGCCAGGGATCAAACCGGCAACCTCATGGTTCCTAGTCGGATTCGTTTCCATTGCGCCACGATGAAACTCCTGTATATCTTCTTTGGAGACGGGTCTTTTTAGGTCTTCTCATTTTTGATTGGGTTGGAGTTTTTTTATTATGCTAAGCTGTATACATTGTTTGTATATTTTGGAAATTAATCCCTTGTCAGTCACATCATTTGCAAGTATTTTATCCCATTCTATAGGTTGTCTTTCTGTTTTGTTTATGGTTTCCTTTGCTGTACACATACTTGTAAGTTTGATAAGGTCTTTTTTTTTTTTAATTTGCCTTGGGAGACCGATGGAGGAGACTTTTTTTTTTAATTTTATTTATTTATTTTTTCCATTATACCCAGCTGCACAGCATGGTGACAGGGTTACACGTACATATATGGATTCATTGCTACCTTGCTCTCACATGCTAAAAGCTAGTAATTCAAAGGCATCAAACATACATGCAAACTATAATTTGAGCTTGAAAAATATACAACTTTCAGGACAGAAAAAATATTTCAGGGCTCCTAGTACATAGATTTACTTTAATACACATGTACTCTCCCATCTTCATATTTGCATGCAGACCTTAGCATGGACATCTTTCCTTATTTTCTTAAATGTATTTGCATTGTGAGTTTGAAGAAGGTGAACATTTTAGAAGTATTACTTGGGAAGAACTTTTCTATACTTGTCTCATCGAAACTTAGAAATCTAATCAGCAGAAAACCTATACAAGGATGATATATCCATATATGCTATGTTTTGAGGAAGCTTTGTAAGAGATTTCCAATTTTTTTTT
>PVHT020000195.1:5028747-5061238 GCA_004024745.2 Catagonus wagneri
TCAATATTTTAAAATGAGGTTGGTGAGTCCAGAGTGATGGAGAATCTTTCATTGCACAGATTTATATGATTCCCTCTCTGTGCCTAACATGGGACTCACAGGCTGTAGAAAATTAGTTTTCTCATTTAGAACCTTTCCCCCCCAAATTTCATAAGGAGATTATCACACAAGATGAAAGAATTTTAAAAAAGCTATGACTTTTGGCTTTCTTTAAGTGTCTCTTTGTAGATTGTAATCCTTTCCAATTCATTTCTGCAAAATGCCTTTGGGACCCAGAGCAGAGATGGAAGGAAGGAGGACACAGTGAGAGGCCCCAGGGGCAGAGGTCATGACTACATCTTGACTTTCACATCAGCGGTGCTCAGGATGACCTGGCACTTGGATGACATCCTCATTTGGCCTTTTGCTAGTTTAAAAAGAAAAGGTATTACTGTGGGATGATCACTTATTTTCTGTTCTATTTTTTGCTTTCTTTTTTGTTTTTGTTTCTCAGGTATATCTTTGACCCTGTAAGTACTGAGCATTATTTTTCCCTTTTCTCACCTTCTGGGATCCCCTATCCCCAGCTTTTACAATAGCGTATCAGTCAGCTCTTGGCACAATAATGCTTCATAACAAATAACCCCCAAACTCAGTGACTTTAAGCAACAGTAATTTGTTCTAGTACTCACAGGTCTGTTTTTGGGTGTATCTATCCTGGGCTGTAATGGTATCTGGGCTTAGGGTCAGGGCTCTAGGATCAAGATTTCAAGTTTTAGGCTACAGGTGCAATCCAGTTCTGTTTGGCATGACTTTTCTCCTGTGGACCACAGGCTATCCAGGGCATATGGTGAACTCAGCCTGCCCCATTCAGGAACACAGGATGAAGAGGCAATAGCTATGTGGGGCACGGACTTCTCCCAGCAGTGCTGCAGCCTAAAAAAGATGAGCTCAATAGAGCAAATGCTTTCAAGCCTCTGGTTGTACCACGTTCACGCACATCTTTTTGTCCAAAGCAAATCACATAGCCAAACCCAAAGTCAAGAGATTCAAAAGGTAACTCTGCCCTTCCAGATAATCTGATAAGGATGTGGCTGTTTAATGTGCCCTTAACTGAGTGAAGAATTAGGGACAAAGTAATCAATCTTCTACAAGTAGGAAGTGTCATGATGTACTGAAATTGTTTAGTTACCTGTATCTACTCAAACCCGACTGATAAGCTTGAGGCTAGAGCCCAGTTATTTTTACCTCAATTCTTGTTTGAATTTCTACATCTAGCATAAGACCTATGTTTACCTGAGGCATTCAATAGTTATTCCAGAAATAAATTACTCAATAAATTATTCTAGAACCAAAAAAAAAAGAAAAAGACATAAGTAATTCTGTCAAAACCCCATTTAAAGAGAGAGAGAGAGAGAGAGAGAGAGAGAGAGAGAGAGAGAGAGAGAGAGAGAAAGAACAGAAAGGGACAGCCATCCCTTTTTGTTGGTGACTCTTGCAGGGTTTCTTTCCTTCTTTTTTTTTTTTTTATTTATCCTCATTCTTTTCCTCTTTTTCTTTTTATGGCTGCACCTGTGGCACAGGGATGTTCCCAGACTAGGGGTTGATTTGAAGCTGCAGCTGTGACCTATGCCACAGCCACGGCAACACCAGAACCCAGCCACATCTGCAACCTATGCCTCAGGTTGTGGCAACACTGGATCCTTAATCCACTGAAAGAGGCCGGGGATCAAACCTATGTCCTCAGAGAGACAACATCAGGTCATTAACCCACTGAGCCACAACAGGAACTCCCATCCTCATTCTTTTTGGCAAGTATTAACTTCTCTTGGTTTTGAAGCTTTTGGTTCCACTGGCAAAAGCCTACCATGGCAGGGAAAGTCTTTAGTCAGATTTTCATCTCCCTGTATTTCCTAACACCTGTGTGTGAACACTTGCTGTTTTTGTTTTCATAAACAGAACAGTGTTGTTCCTCAAGAAAACTGTGTGTGTCTATTTGCTTTTGATGAAACTTCTGAAAATTAGATAGGCCCCTAAAATAAGATGGTTTTGAGGCTTTTGTTCCCCTATGAAACTGACAAATAAAAATTCAGGCATTTGCTTTCCCTTTGTGATCCTGGACCTCAAACCTGTTAACTCTAATGCTAAACTAACAGCTAGATGTCCCCCTTACTATTATGTGTATTAGGTTTTTGCAACAAAGAAATCAGTGTTTATTAGTTGAATAAAAGTAACATTTATGCAGCACCTACTTTTTCCATAAAGTGTTTGAAGACTAATGAATCACATTTACCTTGCAAAGGCCTGTGTTAGTCTGGAAGGAATCACTGTCACTGCCCCACATACCACCTGTTCTGGGCATGGAACAGTTGCCCCTCAAAGATGTCCATGTCCTGCTTCCCAGAACCTGTGACTGTTACCTTACAGGGAGGGGAGGAGTTTGCAGATTCAATTAGGTTCCTAATCTTGCAATGAGGGCATCATCCTGGATTATACGTATGTGGACCTGACATAATCACAAAAGTTCTTGCTTTTTTGGGGGGGGGGGAGCAATACTGCAGGTATGGCGTATGGAAGTTCCCAGGCTAGGAGTTGAATCGGAGCTATAGCTGCTAGCCAACACCACACCTACAGCAGTGCCTGGAAATGGAGGGTTTCCAGGAGGAATGAAGCCCTGTCAACAAATTTTAAACATCTGCTCTTCGACATAAGACGATCAATGTGTGTTATTTTGAAGCACTAAGGTTTTGAGAGTAGGAAACTGGTACGTCTCCCAAAGGCTTTCTCCTGCAAATAGTCAAATCTGTAGAGGCCTGAGAGCTTTCTCTGGCTATGGACGCAGACTTGTTCGTGCACTGGTCAGGCCAAGTATGCCAGGCAGCTGAGTCCCTGGGAACACCCAAAACCATTAATTGATAGGATGAAAGTGCTCACTTCCTTGCCCCTTGGGGGGAACAACTCTGAGGATTGTTCTAGGCCATCTCCAGCAGTCTCTAGCTAGAGTGACACCAGTTGCCCATAGTGGTAAGCCACCCAGTGACCCATCTTGAACTGGCTTCGTGCCCCTTCCTGAGTCACTTTGCCCACCAGTGTTTCCAGAGATTGCCTCCCCAATATATTAATTTTTTCAGGGTCCATTTGTTGTGTTTCCAGTGAATTAATACAAGTTTATTATTTCTTTTTAAAAAAGGTTTTTGGAGTATCATTGACTTCCAATGTTGTGTTAGTTGCAGGTGTACAGACAAATGAATCAGTTAGACATATACATATATCCATTCTTTTTCAGGTTCTTTTCCCATGTAGGTTATTACATAGTACTGAGTAGATTTGCCTGGACTGTACGCTAGATCCTTGTTACTCATCCTTTTCAGTTATAGTATTGTGTATCAGTTTCCATATATTGAAAAAACAGCCTGGGATACGCCCACACATATCTGGAGAGTCACCATGACAGAGGAGTGGGGAGAGGGAGAAGGACTGGGAAACGGCTTGATCTGACATCCCTGAGAACCAGATGGATGTATGCTTGGGGCCCTCTCTGATAGAGATGCAAGAGCTTCATCAAAGCCTTTCTAGTACTTTAGGGGAGAGAGCAAGTTTTTATCTATAAAAATTCTGATAAAGGGGAAGGCGTAGAATGGTAAGAGAAGATTAATTGGAACTCTTGGAGAGGAAATAACTTACTTTAAAATTTGTTCATTAATCTTATGGTTGCTAAGTTGTCCCATAAGATTTTTCTCTGGACCCTGAGAATCAGAAACACCACGCATGGGCATTGTTTTCTTCACAGATCAACAGGAGAACAAAAGAATTTCAAGTTAAATGAAATAAACATGGCAAATGTAATATTCTGGGTTTCGTGAGAATGATTTTGCAAGCACATAGAATGGAAAGGTTCAAAGGCATATCCTGAAAGTTGTTCTGTTAATATTAATAGCTTTGAGGTTATGGCCCTTCTCGGTTGCATCCCAACTTCTCAGGCAACTGTTACATTCCAAAGTACACTTCCCACTGTGTGGGTCTTTTCATGTCTATGACATAAGAGTACTAATCCTGTGGAGGAAAGGACATGGAGTATTCCAGCATGATTTAGGGGAAAAAAACCTAACCACCATGCTTCCAGATACTTTATTTTATCAGCAAGAGTGCTTGGCAACAGGAGTATGATTTTTGCTCTGAGCAGTAGAATTGACGTTATTATAAGGGATGTTTCATATTTTAAAAAAATTTCAGAATGAGGACCATTGCTTATTTCAGGGATACAGTAGTTTAGTTGCAAAATGTTACTAGTGTGACATTTAAATATTAAATGACCAAAACCTGATCATATTAAAGCTCAAAAAAGTGCTACTTCTGTTACTGCATTTGACAACCCAGCTAGAAATATCTCATGTATATATATGAACTCTTAGGATATATTTGGTAGATATTTTCTTCTGATGTACTTCCATAATGCAATAATACAAGCTTATCGTTACTACTACTCTATTACGTTGCTTTATTGAGAACTTAACTAGTAGGCCAACTTGTGTGCTTTATATGCTCACATAACCGAAATGGTTTGAGAGGGGGCAACTCCTGCTCATGTCTTCTGATACTCTTATTGTGACATTGAGCATCACAATAGTAAACTAATTCATTATAAATCATGCAGTGCACAAGGGGTAGAGCCATATTCCAATCCGGAAAAAAAAAAAAAGGATCCTTTACCTGTTTTAAACATTTAAATATTTGAGAACCTTTTCCTATAGGTTGATTCTAAGAGTTAGAAACTGGTAATTAGCACTCTGAATAGTGTAATTATTTTAGTATTACTCACTATAGAACTTAGTAGTATGGCTCGAGCAGTGGAGAAGGAAACATAATCCTATATCAGTTTAGTTGCCCCTAATAATTTTTTTTTCCTTTTTAGGGCAGCAGCCAGGGCATATGGGAGTTCCCAGGCTAGGAGTTGAATCGGAGCTACAGTGGCTGGCCTGTGCCACAGCCATAGCAATGTGGGATCTGAGCCGCATCTGTGACCTACACTGCAGCTCACAGCAACGCTGGATCCTTAACCCACTGAGCAAGGCCAGGGATCGAACCCGCATCCTCCTGGATCCTAGTCGGGTTTGTTAACCGCTGAACCAACCACAAAGGGAACTCCACCCCTAATTATTTTTTATCCCATGTATTCGCTATAGATTATTTGATCCAAACTTAAGATACATACACACACGTGGCTCATATATATATATATATATATATATATATATATATATATAAAAAATATATAATATGTATATATATGTATATATACATAATAAATCCCACAATTGTATATCAGCTTAGACCTTCGTAAGATCCAAATTCTGCCATCTGACTTCTGTCATCTCAATGGACCTATTTCAGAGGTACTAGAAACCTCATGTTTCCAAAAGTGAATCTTGATCTTTCTGACCATCTCCACCACTGTCTGTAAGTTCTCCGATAGGGGTCTAGAGTCATGACATTGCGATCTAGCCGGTTCTCGCCCCACAAACCTGAGGTTCATTTTTCTATTTCCTTCCTCCCTGCCGTCTTGCATTCATTTGATCCTTTTGGAGTCCACCTGCTTCCTTCCCTCTCTAGCTCCAGCATCCTTATCCACGTGCCCAGAAACTCTTGGTTGAACCATTGCAATACCCTCTTTCCTGGCTGTCTAGGACCATTCTTGCCCCAGGTCTATATTTAATTTGGTAAAATATTAATTATGAACTATTTAATAAAGAGAGGTTCACAGATACTTATGTAAATCACTCGGAAAATATAACTCACCACTGTTTTACAGAGATGAATATATTTTTACAGAGATAAATGTTTTTTATGTGTTGATTCAGACCTCTTTTTAAAAATTGAAGTAAAGTTGATTTTCAGTGTTGTGTTCGTCTCAGGTGAACTAACGCAGGTTGGATTCAGATTTCACAATCACTATAGCAATGATTCACATACATACACATATACATTTAATGTCCATCCCCTGAGACTCTAAGCTCCATGTGTGTATTTATATGTGTGTGTATATATATTCTTTTTCAGATTCTTTTCCATTATAGGTTATTACAAGACTGAATATAATTCCCTGTGCTATACAATAGATCCTTATCTTTTTATATATAGTATTTTAAGAAAAATAAAATAGTATAATTGGGATGACATCTCTTCCCCCCATCCTTTTTTCCTTCTTCTTTTCCCTGAAGATGGTGTATATTATTTCTATGAATGTGTGTATGCTTTTACTGCTATGAATGGAGAATTAACATAATGCATTCCTTTGTATATTTTACAATATACACTGATGATGGTTTATTCATACAGCCAAGTCCTTTTTGTAGTTAAAATGAATAAATTTAATCTATATTTATTGATATATATTTGAAAAATGTCATATTATGTTAAGAAAATACACTGAAAAAGACCCTTTATAGTCTTTTCTCATTCCCGCATCAGTACATAGAGTAAGTGGCCTCTTAAAAACAGGAACCTACCATGTTTTAGAATTGGGGAAATGTCTTCATGTTGCTCTTAGGAAGAAGTTCAAAACCCTTGGCATGACCTGAACAGACTCTCCCTACCTGGCTGCTACCTTGCTTTCCAGCCTGTGTCTTTATTTCCATGCTGCCCCCAGTCATCAGGCTCCATCTGTTCAAAGGATTCTCCAGGCTTCTTTCCTCCTCCTTCTCCCCTCATGCCAGTCCGTATGGTCCTTTAATACTTGGCTCTAGTGCTTTTTCCTTGCAGAGCCCCTTCTAATTCGCAGATCTCTCTACCTCCATGTTTTGATGAGGTTGTCTGTTGAGATAGTCTTTAGCAGCACTGACCAATGGAACTTTCTGTGATGATGGGACTGTTCTATATATGCGGCGTCCAGTACACCACCTGAGACTAACCAGCACTTGGAATGTGGCTAGTGAAACCGAAGGACTGAATTTTTCATTTTAATTCATTTAAATGTCAGTAGTCGCATGAGGCCAGTGGTTACTCTGTGGGACAGTAGAGCTCTTGAGTCTTGCCTGTGTCCATATTTACCTGTGTAGGTGGTTGTTTAATGTCTGTCCCCTGAAAATCTAAGCTCCATGAAAGGAGAACCATGTTTGCCTCTTGTATCACCAGCATTTAGCAGAGTGTCTGGCACAGAAGAGATAGTAGGTACTCATTGAATACATGAATGAATCAGTTTGTATATTTCTCTAAGGAATTTAGACGCTAGGTATTAGACATAGAAGAGCCCTTTCAGAATTGTGGGCAAGAAGACTGACAAGATTAATTTTGTGGGAATTCCCTTTGTGGCTCAGCGGGTTAAGAATCCGACTAGTATCCATGAGGATGTGGGTTGCATCCCTGGCCTCACTCAGTGGGTTCAGGATCTGGTGTTGCTCTGAACGGTGGTGTAGGTCACAGACACAGCTCGGATCCCGTGTAGCTCCGGCTGTGGTATAGGCCGGCAGCTGCAGCTCTGATTTGACCCCTAGCCTGGGAACTTCCATATGCCAGGAGTAAAGCCCTAAAAAGACCCCCAAAAAAAGTGGGGGGGGATCAATTTTGCATTTTATTTATTTTTGTCTTTTCAGGGCTGTACCCATAGAATATGGAGGTTCGCAGGCTAGGGGTTGAATCGGAGCTGTAGGTGCCCACAGCCCCAGCAACGCCAGATCTGAGCAGTATCTGTGACCTATAGCGCAGCTCATGGCAATGCTGCATCCTTAACCCACTGAGCGAGGCCAGGGGTCGAACCTGCATCCTCATGGATGCTAGTCAGATTCGTTTCTGCTCAGCCATGATGGGAACTCCCAATTCTGCCTTTTAGAAAGAGCATCCTGGTAGTCAAAGGAAGGGTGGATGCAGGCAGCAGAGAGTGAGGAAGAGCAGGAGGTTAATGCATTCCTCCTAGCAATGAATGGTGCAGGCCTAAATGATGGGAAATTGGTAGGGATGCAAGAAAAACTTAGGAGGTTGGGTATTAGTTAAATGTGAGGCATAAGTGAGGGAAAGGGTGTCTCAGTTTATCTGCCCATCTCCCAAAGCGGACAAAGGCTTGGGTGCTGGCAGTTATTTGGGAGGTAGTCCCAGAAAGTATGAATGAGAAAAGGGGGATATGAGGCTGGTAAGGAAGGAGAACCAATGCAGGGTGAACTTAAGGTCAGGTTATTGCTATAGGAGGGCCACCTGGACGGAGCACTTTTGGGGCCTTCTGAGGAACTGCATGGAGCACACTGTCCAGTGGGCCCGCTGGATGATGAGGAGGCAGGGCATTTATTCACCAGCCCCATTCCTTGTAGAGGGTTTTCCCTGAGGCCGTTAGCTCCCCTGCCCATCTGTGTCAGGTGCTTCTGGCTGAGCAAGCTCCTCTACTCTCAGCAGAAGTGCTTAGACGCGGAAGTGAACCACATGTGGGCAAGTGGTCCGCCAGCCAGGAACCCTCTCCTGCAGCGCCTGTGCTTAGGGATACAGAGCAGGGCATTGACTGGTTCTAAAAACACTTCCGGGTGTCTGGAATGCTGCATTAATCCGGGGGGGGGGAGTGGAGTTTAAAGATGGGGAGAACTTAAGAGCAGATGCCACGATCCTCTTTGGCATTTTTACCAATGTGTCCGTGGTGAGGGCCATGTGGCCCCGGCACCATTACTCCAGAACACAGTCTCTCTCGGCCTCCACATCCTCATCGCAAAACTCTCCCCATGGGAGGTGATTCCAGGGTGAGCTAGTATTGGATATTCCAACATCTTCTTTCCTAACATCCAATGTGCTTGTACTTAAATAGGGTGGCATGGCACACAGAGTTCTAAGGTGGCCCTCGAGATTCCTGGAACCTGGCGTACCTGCCCTGTGTATTCCCCCATCCCCTTTTCTTGAGTATGGGGAAGACTTGTGGCTGTAATGGGCTCTCACTCCCATGATTTGCTTACATCATATGGCAAAGATTTTGTGTATGTAAATAAGGTAAAGCCCCTACTCAGTAAACTTTGAATTAATTAAAAGGGATATTATCCCGAGTGCCTGAACCAATCAGGTAAGCCTTTTAGAAGATGGTCTAAGAGGCCACCGAGTTTCTACTGCTGGCCTTGAAGAAGTAAACTGGCAGGTAGTGAGAGGGCCTGTTGGGGTGAACACATGGCAAAGACCTGAGGAGAGCCTTGAGAAGCTGAAAGTGGTCCCCAGCTGACAGCTAGCAAGAAAATGGGGACCTCAGTCACAGGACAGCAAGGAAATGAATTGTAACAATGTGAGAGAGCTTGGATGTAACTCCTTCAATCAAGCCTCCAGATAGAAAAGCAGCCTGGCTAACACCTTAATTGCATCCTTTTAGGACTCCTGACAGCATCCATCTAGGCCATGCCCAGACTCCTGACCCATGGAAATTGTGAGATAATTAATGCATGTTGTTTTAAGCCACCAAGTTTGTGGTAATTTATTATACAACAGTAGAAAACTGATAAAAAAGAAGAACTTCTGGAATCCAACTCACTTTGTTTTGATCAAGTCCCTTGAGTTGAGAATGTGTGCCTCAGTTTCCTCATCTATAAAATGAGAATAAAAATACAACTTACATAATTTTTGTAAGTATTAAATTTAGTGCTTGTCAGTAGGCCAGCACTCAAGTAAGATATTGTTATGATATTATTATGACATTTTTATTATCTAATTCTTTTCTAGGTTATAAGTTATCTGATAGCTCAACCATTAGATATTAAATTAAACTTAATCTAATTGATTTTTTTTTTCCAGTAGTGAGCTATGATAGGCTGTCCCAAGCAGAATGGAACAATTCTATATTCAATTTTATAAAAGATAGATATGTACTTGTTCTTGGGAGAGGAAGATGAATAAAACAAAATCCTTGCATTTAAGAAGCATATGGTGAGGATTTATTGAAGAAAAATGTTAAGCAAGGTAGCATTGATGCTGAGTTTTTCAAAATTACTTACTGAAACACAGCATACATGCATAAAACTGCACAAATCCTAACTGTACAGCTGAAAACAAATTTGAAACAAACTTCTGTGTAACTGGCTCCCAGATGAAAATGTAACCTTACCAGCATCCGGCAGCCTCTACTTTGTACCCCATGCAAGTGACCGCTCAAAGGCAACCCTCCTCCTGACTTCTCAAAACAGACTAGTTTTGCATGTTTTGGAAATTCAGATAAATGGAATCACACATGTCCTCTTTCCAGATTCTTTTGTTCAATATTGTGTGAGATTCATCCATATTGTTGCACATAGTAGCTGACTCGTTGCCATAGAGCATTCCATTGTGTGGATATTCCGCAATTTATCTATTCTTACTGTTGATTGGCCTTTGCATGGTTTCTGGTTTTTGCTGATTACACACTGTTATATGAAAATGTAAGAGAACTTTCTGTGTGGCTATACATACACATTTGGTTGTGTTTATACATAAAAGTGGAATCAGATTTTGAGTTTTGAAGTGGAACCAATGAATTTGAACAGTAGTAAATAGACTCAGAATGAGAGAGAAAAATGGGACATTCAACAGCATGTGGGCTGCTAGGTGGGAAATACCGGTGGTTCTGCATCCTGTAACTAGCACTAGAAGAATACACACACACACACACACACACACACACACACACGTGTGTATATATATGTATATACATACACACACACTCTTCAGATTATTTTCCGTTATGGGTTATTACAAGATATTAAATATAGTTCCCTATGCTGTAAATATATCCTGGTTTTTTATCTATTTCATGTATATTAGTATGTATCTGTTAAACCCAAGCTCCTAATTTATCCTTCCCTCTCCCCTTTCCCCTTTGGTAACCATAAGTTTTCTTTCCTTTGTCAGTGAGTCTGTTTCTGTTATGTAAGTAAGTTTATTTGAATCATTTTTTTAAGATTCCACATATAAGTGATATCATACAACATTTGTCTTTCTCTGTCTGACTTACTTCACTTAGTATGATAATTTCTAGGCCTATCCATGTTGCTGCTAATAGCATTATTTCATTCTTTTATTATGGCTGAATAATATTCCATTGTGTGTGTGTGTGTATCTTTATCCTTTTATCTATTGATATTTACGTTACTTCCATGTCTTGGCTATTGCACATAGTGCTTCTATGAACACTGGCGTACCACAGACGTACTACCCTGAATGTCCCTGATTTTGTCTGAACATTGGGGTGCATGTATCTTTTTGAATTAGAGTTTTCATCTTTTCCAGATATATACCTAGGAGTGGTATTGCTAGATCATATAGTAGCTCTGGTTTTAGTTTTTTGAGGAATCTCCATTACTGTTTTCCATAGTGGTTGCACCAGTTTACATTTCCACCAACAGTGTAGAAGGGTTCCCTTTTCTCCATGTTCTCGCCATCATTTATTATTTGTAGATTTTTTCGATGATGGTCATTCTGACTGGTGTAAGGTTTTGTAATTGTGTTTTGCATTTATCTAATAATTAGCAATGTTGAGTACATTTTCATGTGCCTGTCTTTTTTGAATTTTTAGTGAATTTATAGAATGGAGCAACTACCACCACAATTCATTTTTAGAACATTTTCTTCACCTCTAAGGGATCTCCTTTGCTTCAGGTACAGTTAATCCTAGTTACCTAGCCCAAGGGCTAAGCAACCATTTATCTACTTACATTACCTTTAAGGGATCTGCCAAAAATAAGGTCTCTGAAACTGGAATTCTGAGACTTGGACGCCATTGCAGTGCCTAAAATCTAAGCTCAGTCCAGGTACTTCCAAAGACCTTTGTTTTTCAGAGAACACATGCCTTCCTTGCACTTGCCAGTTTGACACTTAGCAACTTTCCTTAGCACAGTCTTTCACACTGAGCAGCTTCATAAACACCTATTGACCGTTTCACTGTTGACTAAAGCCCTGGCATCCCAGGAATACTGAGGGCAGAGGGGCTCAGTTACATGGTGTCAACATTGACTTCTTGGTTAATATAGGTGCTTTGCTTTCAAGTTTCTCTTTTTGGATGAAATGAACGGTGGACATGCTTTTGAAATGCCAGATGTTTTCTTCTGGGGTTTCCCTAGAATGTTATTCTGTCCTAACTTCATGAAAAAAACACATTTAAACCCAGCTCTCTCCATCTCAGTGGTAGAAATTGATGTTGCAATTATTGCTACCTGGAGTTTTGCTGCCCATCCCTAAGAATGTGCATTTGTGTTAAGCATTGAGGTGTCTTCTCTATAGCTAGGAAGATGATGTTGTTGTGGGTTTTTTTTGGCAGTATTTCTTGTAGTTGATTTCTAATCTCATAGTGTTGTGGTCAGAAAAGATGCTTGACACAGGTTCGGTTTTCTTAAGTTTACCAAGACTGGCTTTGTGGCCTAGTATGTGATTTCTCCTAGGGATATTCCATGTGCACTTGAAAAGAATGTGTATTCTGCTGCTTTTGTGTTACTGTATTCTTCAACTCCCTTAGAAGTCCAGGAGGCCAGCTTTGTTCATAGAGATAAATTTATAGTTGGGGTCAGATTTATGATCAAGCCCATGTTATCTAATAAGTATGACTGGAAAATTGCCATCAAAATCTAGGATAATATAAAATAGCAAATTCACTCCCGAGTCTTATAAGATGAATACGTACTTTTTTCCTGAGCTTCACTTTTCTTATCTGTTAAAAAAAAAGTTGGGTAGGCAATTATAGCACACTCTAAAGTGTAAGCATTAAATATATTAAAGAATAAGAAAAGATATAGACTTGTGCACAACATTTAAGATACATGTGATACTTTCTATTTTTCCTTCTTACTTGTTTTATTGATTAAATGAGAAGTTCCACTCTGCTATTCTACATGAGATGTAAGAAAATTACAGGTTCTGTTGCATTTTTGTCTGTGAAAGTAAAGATAAAAGCTATAAAATTTTATAACATAGATTGGTTTAACTTCATAGAGAAAAACAAGAAGAGTTCCTCTTGTGGCTCAGTGGGTTACGAACCTGACTAGTATCCATGAGGATGTTGGTTTGATCCCTGGCCTCACTCAGTGGGTTAAGGATCCAGCATTGCCATGAGCTGCGGCGTAGATCACTGATGTGGTTCAGATCCTGTATGGCTGTGGCAGTGGTGTAGGCTGGCAGCTGCAGCTCCAGTTCGACCCTTAGCCTGGGAATTTCCCTATGCTGCAGGTGTGGCCCTAAAAAGAAGAAAAAATAAGGAAAACATTTACAAAGAAATGCCAAAGCAAATTATTTAAAGCATTTGATCAGTGAGGAAACATATTTGCAACATGTATAAAGAGGAACTATCAATAAATAAAGAGCACTAACAAAACAATTTTAATAAAAATTAGGACACAAGACATAAGAAAGTCACCAAAAAGATAAACCTGTAACTAGATTTTAAAAGTTCACTTTTGCCAAATTTTTAAACATGCAAATTACAAGTATAGAAAGATACTATTTTTCACCCATTGGATTGGAAAAGATTGAAAGGATTACTAATTTTCAATGATGTGGACAGTGTTGAAAAACAGACATTTTCATACACTGCTGGTGAGATTGAAAATTAATGCAACCTTTGTGTATGGGAAATTTATTAAGCATAGCTACATTTGTTGGCCTAACAATTCAATTTCTGGACTTTTTACTGAGGAAATAATTATTAATATGCACAAAGATTTAGCCATATAGTGGTTAGGGTGTTCTATACAGATTTTAAAAATTATATTTAAAAAATTTAAATAGCAAATAAGAGGGATAAAGTAACTGTCATATGTATTAAACTCAATACTATGCAGAGAATAAAAATTATATAACAATAACTAATGACATAGGATGCATTTTCTTTAAAGCCTGATGTCATAGGGAATGAGGTGAGGGAAACACATAGCATAATATGTGGCTATAGAGAAGGGTGACTGGGGCCCTTAGCGCAGTATGCCGCAACCATTATGCTAATACTGCTTCCACTGTGATTCGTAATGATTACTCATTCTCAGAGCTCCACAGGGTTGCTATATCCCTACTTTTATGAATGGAAACAGTTATTTCTTCTTTTTTATTTTTGCATACAGTGGATTGCAAGCCATTACTGTGGTCTCCTAGTGTCTGAATACAACCGGGTCTAGCATGTTACAAGATCTTAGTTCTACCCACTTTGTATCAGCTCCGAGTACTTTTGAATGTCTTAAGAGAGTTCCCATGTAAAAGCTGTCAAAGCGATAAAGAAATCCAACTATAGTATATAAGGGGAGCTCTGATGGCCCCCTGCTTGGTGTGATGGCTAGATGAAGTCTTCAGAGATGCAAGGTCGATCATTCTGTTCTGTCATCATCAGCTTGTTGGATTTTCTGCCTTAGGTTTCTTGCCTTATGGTCACAGGATGAGATGGCTGCTGCAGTTCTACGCATCAGAGCATCCCATGTCCACATTCAAGGCAGGAAGAAGAGCGAAGGAGCTGTACCAGAGAGTACTCTTTGCACAATCGTGCCTTTATAAGGAAAAAAGGGCTTTTCTGGACGTTCCCAGCAGACTTCCTCTTCCATCTTACTGACTGGAACTGTGTCACATGGATATCTTTAGCTATAGGAGAGACCAAGAATGTAAGTATTTCTTTTAACCTCTTTATGTTATATAATGATTTTTATTTTTTCCATTATGGCTGATTTGCAGTGTTTTGTCAATTTTCTGCCACACAGCAAGGTGACCCATCTTTTAACCTCTTCAATAGGAAGTGGCAGAGAAGAGGGTTGGGATGGCTACTGTGTACCAATTGAAACCATCTGCCAGTCTTTATTGACTGTGCTGAGAGATCATTTCCGGGCTGCCTAACCTGAGCTTTAGACTCTCCTAGCAGTTTTGTAGATTCCTAGATATTTTGAAGAGGGAGAGACCCATTTTTCAGAGAGGTCCTGGCTATTTAACTCATAGGTCTCTGGGCCTATGAGTTAAATAGACTTTTCCCACCACTTTGGGATTTTATTTTTCATGTTTTGGTTTATTTTAGTGCTTGTTTATTATCCCAGGAACTATAGCATAGCCATAACAGTTAGAAAATTACATAATTATTTTGAGTAACTGAAAAAGACAAGAAAACAATTCAGAGATTTTATTTTTAAAAGGTAGCAGTGAACTTAGAATATCAAAATGGAATGAAATTTACTGTGACTCTCCCTTTGGGATATAATTGGGCTATTACTGAGCTCCCCAAATAGTAAACCCTGAAAAGAAAGACTCAGTTTTAACTAACAACATACACGTCTATCCCCAAAAGCCTTTTTCTTGACCCTCATTAATACAGCCAAAATCTATTTCCATTTACTTGGGGAGATAAGATTGATTTTCTCATTTCTTTTTTAGATAAACGCTGGTAACTACACTCTGAAAAAATACCATTCACATGTAGTGTCTTCTTCTCTAGGGTCCCATCAAAATTAAAATTACTTAATTCCCCCAATTCAGACACAAATTTCTCTTGTCAGAATATATCAATCAGGGCCAAACAGCCTGAAAATTAGAGTGAATAAGAAAGAACACTTTAATCCACATGCTGGCAGACCAAATTTTAAAGATGGGCAGCTCCCTCTAAAAATGTTTTTATCCATATATTATGAAAGAAAATGAAAAGGCCCAGGAACTCTTACTAACATTGATTTTATTTTATTTTGGGGTTTGAATTCATGGTTAATTCTAAATGTTGTTTCACTTTGATGATGTAAAGGAATCCAATGACTGGTCCTTAAATATATCTTTAACATACCCATACGTGTGGAAGCCCGTCGCTTCTTCAGTGAGGCCACTTCTACCTATGACCAAACCACACTACACAGTGACACCAGTCGGTGTGATTCCTTACAGTCCCCTTCAAAGTCTAGTCCAGTTTGCTCCCTGAAAACTTCAGCTGCTCCACTCGGTGACTGATTCTTCTTACAGGTTTTCACATAATAGCTGTGCCAGGAATTGTTCTAAACATTTTACATGTGTTATCTCATGTATTCTTCAGGAAAACACTATGACTTTGTATTATTATTGCTAGCATTATTATTACTATAATCATCATCATCATTATTGAATATATTTGGGGAACTTATCTGTGGATAGAAGCTTGGTTATTAGGTAACAGAAGTTTTCGGATACCCCCCCTCCAGCTCTATTTCTTGTCTTTTTCAAATTGTAAGAAAAGTATACTCTAAGCTGAAGTGTCACATCTTCATCCAAAGATATCCCAACACATGTGAGCCAAAGATGGAGTGGCAATACTCAAGGAGTGGGATAGATTGTGGGGTTGTCCTAACTTCGCTTTGCTTTGTTGTTGCCACCCTCCCAAAGGCTCAGATCTGGTACAGGTAGATTTAAAAAGGAATGTAAGTACAGTGTATCTATGTGGAGTTCATCTCTATAAGATGTAACACAAACATGTCCTTACTTCGACTTGAAATTCAACATCTAAATCCACTAGAGGAGAGCTGATCATGTTTTAACAAAATGACATATAATGACCCAATTAGGGTATGACTTATGGCAGATTTGACCTGCCCATGAAGATCCACCCCACAAGGGTCATTCATATGTGTTCTCTGTGACAAGTGACATATTGTCATTCCCAGCCACTGGCCACTGCTGACATTTAGGGGACAACATATGTTCCAAGCTGGGGCAACCAGATTTTCTGTAGGAACTGAGAATCAGGATTCAGAGAAGAATAGGAATTCTCTGTGTCTCGCTTGAACTGAGGATGTGGAAATTTAGGGTCTGTGGAGGGATGGCTCTGAGCACAAAGAAACAAAGATAACTAGGGGAAAAAAAAGAATAAAATACACAAGCAAGGAGAAGACCATAGCTATAACATGGTAGGACAAAGAGAGAGAAGCGGAGAGATATATATACTGCGTTTCTGTGGGTTTTGGGGTGTAATGACATGCATCCATCATTATAGTATCATATGGAGTAGTTTCACTGCCCTAAAAATCCTCTGTGCTTGGAGTTCCTGCTGTGGTGCGATGGGATCGGCAGTGTCTTGGGAGTGCCGGGATGCAGATTTGATCCCAGCCTGGCACAGTGGGTCAAGGATATCCAGCATTGCTGCTGAAACTGCGGCTCGGATCTGATCCCTGGCCCAGGAACTCCATATGCCAGCAGGGCAGCCAAAAAAAAAAAAAAAAAAAATCCTCTGTGCTCTGCTGATTTACTCTTCCCTTTCCTCAGCTCCTGAAAACCATTGATCTCTCTCTTTTTAAAATTTTTTAAATTATAGTTGGTTTACAATGTTCTGTCAATTTCTGCTGTACAACAAAAGTGACCCATATATGTACATATTCTTTTTCTCCCATTATCCTCCATCATGTTCCATCACAAATGATTAAACATAAAGTTCCCTGTGCTATACAGCAGGGCGACTGATCTCTATTGTCTCCATATCTTTGCCTTTTCCAGAATGTCATATAGTTGGAACCAAACCTTTTCAGATTGGTTTCTTTTACTTGTTAATATGCCTTTAAATTTCCACCATGTTTCTTCATGGCTTGAAGGTTCATTTCTTTATAGCACTGAGTAATATTCCATTGTCTGGATGGACCACAGTTAATTTGTCCATTCAGCTACTGAAAAACATCTCGGTTACTTCCAAGTTTTAGTAATTATGGATGAAGCCGATATAAACATCCATGGGCAGGATTTTGGGTGGACATAAGTTTACAGCTCCTTTGTCTAAATATCAGAATGTGATTGCTGGGTTGTATGCTGAGAATATGTTTAGTTTTGTATGACAGTGCCAAACTGTTTTCCAAAGTGGTTATATCATTTTGCATTCCCACCAACAGTGAATGAGAGTTCCTATTTTTCTGTACCCTTGTCAGTATTTGGTGTCGTCAGTTTCCACATTTTGGCCATTTTGATAGATGTGTAGTAGTATTTCATTGTTGTTTTAATTTCCATATCCTTGATGACATATGATGTAGAATATCTTTTCTTATGCATATTTGACATTTGTACATTTTGTTTGTTTTGTTTTGTTTTTGCATTTTGGGGCCACACCCATGGCATGTGGAAGTTCCCAGGCTAGGGGCTGAATCGGAGCCGCTGGCCTACACTGCAGCCACAGCAACGAGGGATCTGAGCCGAGTCCAAAACCTACACCACAGCTCACGGCAGTGCTGGATACCAGTCAGATTCATTTCTGCTGCACCACAGTAGGAGCTCCTGTATGTCTTCTTTCATGGGGTTTCTGTAAACATCTTTGGCCCATTCTTTAACTAGGTTGTTTTCTTTTTTTAAACTTCTTTTTATTAAAGTATAGTTGATTTATAACGTGTCAATTTCTGCTGTAAAGCAGGTTATTTATTTTCTTATTGTGGAGTTTTAAGACTTCTTTGTGTATTTTAGAGAACAATCCTCTGTCATATGTGTTTTAGCAAATATTTTCTCCCAGTCTTTAGCTTGTCGTCTTCTACAGTATTTTTCACAGAGTAGAAATTTTTCACTTTAGTGAAGTCCTGCTTGTCAATTATTTCTTTCTTGGATCATGCCTTTGGTGTTCTATCTAAAAAGTCATTGCCAAACCCAAGGTCATGAAGATTTTCTGGTATTTTAGAAGTTTAGTAGATATGTGTTTGACATTTAGTTCTGTGATCCATTCTGAGTTAATCTTGGATGTGGTTATAAAAGGATGACACAAGGGATCCTTGCACTTGTGGTGCTGGGACTATCCTTCATCTTGACTGTAGTGGTGGACCTACACTTGTGATCAGTTGTGTAGAATTAATACTCACACGTGAGTATAAGTGAAAAATGGGTAAATCTGAATAAGATCAGTAGATTGTTCACTGTCAGTATCCTGGTTGTCATATTACATTAGGGTTTTGCAAAATATTGCCATTGGGGAAAATGGGTGACATGTAAGTGGAATCTCTCTATATTATTTCTTCTGACTTCACGTGCATCTACAACTATCCAAACAAAAAAGGACCATAGGTTATGCCCAAGAATTCAGTTATATGGTCTCTAGAATCACAGGATTGATGTTAGAGTTGGGAAAACCTTAAAACAGCATTTCCCATATCACGTTCTCAGAAAAGTAATCCCATAACGTAGTCCGTGAAAAATTAAAAAAGGAGTCTGTGGTCAAATAAGTGGAGAATGCCACGTATTTATTTCCCTCATGGAAACTTACTATGCTTATGAGTATAGTAAAAGTTCTGGGGAGATCTGTAGCACAGTGGTTTGAGGATTCAGTATTGTCATAGCAGTGGCTTGAGTTGCTGCTGAGGCACAAGTTTGATTCCTGGCCCAGGAACTTCTACATGCCTCAGCTGTGGCCAAAAAGAAAAATTTCTGAAAACATCTGTATACTTGTCATTTATGGCTATGCCCATCCTGGGTTACAAACATCCACAGAATCTCAATGGCATAAACAAATAAACATTTATATAGTTGGTTGGCTGGAGGCTTTCCAGCTCTAGAATGGGCTTGGCTAGGATGATTTGCTTCTGCTCCATGTGACTTGCATCCTTCCTCCTTAACTCTGCTTTTTCCAAAATTATTTTACGGTGCTAGGTGCTGGGAATAATTGTGATCAAAGTTGACATAATCCCAACTATTTTGTGAGGGAGGCAGAGAATCAAATTATTACGGAAACAAAAATGTAAATCCACATTGTAATAGGTGCTGTTCGAAGGAAATATACACAGGACTATAGGGAGTTCCCACTGTGGCTCGGTGGGTTAAGAACCCAAAATAGTCTCTGTGAGGATGTGAGTTCCATCCCTGGCCTCGCCCAGTGTGTTAAAAATCTGGCATCGCTACAAGCTGCTGCATAGGTCACAGATGTGGCTTGGATCCAGTACTGGCTATGGTTGTGGCATAAGCTGGCAGCTGCAGCTCCGACTCTATCCATAGCTTGGAAACTTCCATGTGCCACACCTGCAGTAATAAAAAGGAAAAAAAAATATATATATATATATATAGGACTACAACAGTTTATGAAATAGGGATCTGATCTTGTCTGAGAGAGCAAACTTGATGTGGGGAGGTTTCCTGATAGACATTGCATTTGAGCAGATGTCTGAAAGATGAGTAAGCATGGCATCAGGAGAAGTATGGAAGCAAATGTTTCCCAAGCCATATGAAGTATGTGCAAAGGCCCTGTGTCTCATTTCAAGTCATTGTAGCTGGAATGTAGAGAGTGAGGAGAGGAGAGGCAAGAGATAAAACCACAAAGGAGGGCTGGGCTGACCTAAATCAAGTCTTGGGATTCATGGAGGCAGATTCAGGCCTTCATTTAAAGGGATATAGGATGCCATTAAATGATGCTAAATAGAAAATTGGCAGGACCGGTTTCGTGTATTCAGAGGTCCTTTGTGGCTGCAATTGCAGAGCTGGGGGGATGAGAGGGCAAAAGGGAAAACCAGTCAAAAGGCTTTTATTTTCTTAAAAGTTCTGTAAACATCCCTTAGTGCATGTTTAGAGAAATTCTATAGCAAACAGAGGTTTGCCAGTATCTTGTAACTATTTCCTGTAACCGTTGCACTACAGTCTAAGGCACAGATTTGTAGCATTCGCATTCTGGGGATAATCAAACTGTGCCCTTAGGCTTGAGGTGAGGACAGTCATTGGGCCTCCCCTAGGGGTGGCTTAGGGGTGTCTTTCATCCTTTTAATTTGCTTTAACATGCATGGCAAGATTTTCTTCTTAAGATAAATGGTTATGATTTTGCACTTAGCAAAAGTTAGAAAATTGAGATTAGGCTGTGATTCTAAATCGGTTATTAGGTCCTCAAGGTTTTGAAACTCTCTGTGGCACCTCGACTAATTTTCTGCTTACAGTGAAAGTGTAAGCCATCTGTCATTGTCACTGTGGCTGAACCATTTCCTATACCCCAGAGCATCATTAAGTATGTCCCCGATAAGAGGATAAACAGAAGAGTCACTCATCCAAGAAGAGTTTATGGAGGACCTAAGAGGGACATCTGAGTGTCTCAGAGTTAGGCTGAGTGGCTAGAAACAGCTCCCAGGAAAGGCTGCAGGGAGAAACAGCTGGAGCAGCAGGTCAGGCAAGGTGGCATCTTCTCAAAGCTGGCGTGGAGTTAGTGGCAGGTGCAGTGGACAATTAATTTCCCTCCCCCTGGCTTATGAGCCACTTACTTCATAATTAGAAAGGTTTTCCAGGAGTTGCCATCATGGCTCAGTGGTAACGAATCCAACTAGTATCCATGAGGATGCAGGTTTGATCCCTGGCCTCACTCAGTGGGTTAAGGATCCAGTGTTGCCGTGAGCTGTGGTGTGGGTTGCAGATGCGGCTTGGATCCCATGTGGCTGTGGCTGTGGCTGTGGCTGTGGCGAAGGCCGGCAGCTGCAGCTCCCATTGGACCCCTTGCTTGGGAACTTCCATATGCTGCGTGTGCAGCCCTGAAAAGAAAAAAAAAAGCTTTTTTAACAGATGAGGTAGCTAAGCAACTTTTGGGAATGTGAAAAGTACTGCACTTCCATTCATCGTCGTCCATGCTCATTCCTGGGAGACCCAGTGAGACCTTCATGAGGGCAGCCTGCGATGAGGAAGGAGCCATGACAGAAAGGTGACCCATGTGTTCCTGGTGCTGGGAGCTCTGTAATGGAGTAGGTGTCCCAGCCAGATCCTGTCCACTGGGCTAGGGCTCCCCTCCACCACCCCGCTATGTTGTGTGTTGACCCCTAACAGCTGTGCCTTTCTCTACAGCTTTGTCCTCAACTAAATGGCAGCTGCCTCACCTGGTAGTTAAGCGGGTCCTCTCCCCTGGAGGGTCCATGGCTAATGACTTACTAGCAACGGGGGGCGGAGTGGGGCAGAGCCCAAGAGGCCAGTCCCCTTGCTGTTTAGGCCCACAGCCCATTTAGGTATAGTCCACATGCCAAGAATGGTTTTCTATTTTTGATGGTTCAAAAAAAAAAGTCAAAGGAAGAATGATATTTGCGGCATGTAAAAATCATCTGTAATTCAAATTGTAGCATCCACATGGTTTGATTGGCACCCAGCCACTCCTCCTCATTTACATATTGTAGTGGCTGCTTTCCCACTACAACAGCAGCGCGGCGTGGAATGATTACAGCAGAGGTTGTGTGGCCTGCAAAGCCTGAAATTGTTACCATTATCTGCCTTTACAGAGAAAGTTTGCTGACTTGAGGTGTGAATGAATGAGGGGCTTGAGTCTGGATCTGTTTGACAGAGTTCATTTTGAGTAGCTGATTCTAGCTGTTCCAAGGTATTTTTCTGGGCTAACAAATTTGAACTGAGCAGAGTACGAGGGAGTCATTGTGTGTGGGGTCGGTGGGGGAGGGAGCCCTGAATCAGAGGTTAAAAACCCACAGTGAGAAAAAGAGGCACTGCAGCCTTGAAAGACCCACAGGCAGTTTTTTTTTTTTTTTGTCACAAATAAGAAGGAAGAGGCTGATTTGAAACAGAAGGAGTTTGGAGAGGTGAGGCTAACAGGACCGAGCCGAGCCAGCAGAATTCATAGAGCTCAGATAAATGAAAATGAGTAATTGCATTTCCATAGTGTCTAAGCCCCAGGGGCCCCACTGAAGCAGCCAAAATGGATGGAGTTCCCGCAGGGAGCAAGGCTTGCCATTGATCATGCAGACCCATCTAGCCATCCTGTGTCTTAGCAAGAATTATTCCTCTCCAAGAAATCCTTCCTCGAAGCAGGACTCCATCACTTTCCTGATGACTCAAGAAAGTATTCTAGGCAGGATGAAGTCAGCAGGATGGATCCCTGCAGTACAAGCTAAGGAGGGGGCAGGTGTGAAGGTGAGAGGAAGCTCATTCACATGCAACTCAATGTTCATCTGATACGGAGCAAGGCTTTTGCATATGTTACTCGTCATTCTGACCCCCAAAGTATGGATGGAGAAACTAAGACTCTCTCAGTTTTCAAGCATTTTCACAGGTAAAAATGCTGATAAATGAGAGTAACAGAAAGTAACCATTTTGGCAAACTAGACCAGCATCAAGGGGTGAGAAGGGGAAGAGGGAAGTGATGGGGGAATCCTCTTGCATATAGGAACCCAGCTGGCCACCGTTGGGTCCAGCCAGGGCTTGTACTTGGTAGGTTGATACCAGCTACCAGAGCGGACCTGAGACCAGGGGTGAACATATTAAGGGGGTTAGAGGTGATGAAAACAAGTTGAGCTCTAATTATGGATGAAGGGAAAGTGTTCTCTAGGTTAAGAACCTGAAGCCATGGAGTTCCTTGTGTAGCTCAGTGGGTTAAGAATCCGACTACAGCGGTTCAGGTTCCTATGGATGCTTGGGTTTGATCCCTGGCCTGGTACGGTGAGTTAAAGGATCCAGCATTGCTGCATCCTGTCCCTGGGCTGGAAACTTCCATATGCTGTGGGAGTGGCCGTTTATAGAAAAAAAGGACATGAATCCTGGAACAAAAATGCCCACCTATTTATTAACTGTGTGAGCTTGGGCAAGTCACTTAACCTCTCTGTGCCTCAGCCAACAATAGTACTTATTTCATAAGCTGTCTCTGGAGATCAAAAGGGTTTAATATTTGTAAAGGTAAATATGCCTTTATTACCTTTATTAAATAGATAATGGAGGTCGTTATGTGCTTGAAAACATCGAATAACCAGTTCTCAGGGGAATAAATGTTTAAGAAAGTCTGTTAGCATTTGGCGATACTCATGGTGTAAATACTCCCATCTCAGCAGGTTTCAAATTACTGGTGTAGTGTCATTGAAGGCAAAATCAGGAAGAGATTAAGTGTGGTAGCCCACCATTATATGATATTTCCAACATGCAGATATAATAGATGTAATTGATCTCAACAGCATGATCATATAATACACTAAATAATGAGAGAGTGATGAGTTTTGAGTATTGCCTTTGTTTTAAAAATTATTTAATTGTAAGTTTACATTATTTCTAGTATAGGCTATGTTTAACAGCTCTCACTTCCTGACATTTCAACAATTGACTCTCATGAGCAGGTATAAGGCAGAATCTGCATGTACTAAGTGGCATGTGATTTGGAGACTCCAGTCTTCCTGACAAAGGAGAAATCTGTAGGACGAGTTGCTAAGTAGAGGAGCCAAACCTCTATGCCCCTGTGGACATGAACAATGGTTAGCATGTGTGGGTACAGGCGACTGTGTCTTCATAGGTGGACTTCTGGTAGCAGTGAGAGTTGCTGCCAGCTCAGCACTGTCAACTCCTGGAAGCCATCCCGGACCACGCATCTGCTCTTGCAGCTTCCCCTTGAAAGGGGGTGGGTTTGTGGAAGCCTTTCTTTATTGTGCAACACAAAAGAGCCACAGTGGATTATGCTGGCAGAACAACTGGGCACAACGAGGGCTTAGTTTGGGAATTTAGGTAGCGCTTTATGAACACTGGGATAGTTCAAATGTATGATGATGGTGAAACAAAGCGTGTTGTCATCCGTCCATGTTTTCCCCTGCTTTCCTTGTATTCCTCCTCGAGGGCCATCAGGATGTTGAATCACTGGCCAGGAGAGGATGGTACAGGATGTGTTGTTCCTTGAGAAAAAAGGTCAACCTCGCAATACAGTTGTAGATTTATTCTGAAAAGTCCTTTCAGCCTTCCCATTTCACACACACACAGATATTCAATGACTTGCTTTTTAATGAATGAATGAATAAATAAATGAAACAATTTGACTTAGAATAATCAAAGGTAAGTTTTTTTCCAAGAAAAAGAACTAACTCTTGATATGAATATGGCTCTCAACACTGTGGTAGAATTAGTATTCATAACGTACTGTCTCTTTTCCCTGGAAAATCTCAACTAGAGGAATACATTTTCCTTTTCCTTTGATATTGTGTTCAGTCATGTGACTTACCTTGGCCACTGAGATATTAGCAAACATAATGGAAGCAAAGATTTTAAGCGTACCTGAAGGTTGGGCACACATGCTTATATCTGTGCTCTCACCATGAGAAAAGCTTCCCCTGGGAAATTGCTACCTGTTCAGCCTGGGCTGAAAGATGAGATACACAGCAGAACAGAGCCCAGCCCACAGCATGGCAAACCAGGCTGGGGCCATAGTTTGAAGCAGAGCAGCCTATTAGAAACCAACTTAAGAGTTTCTGTCGTGGCGAATCCACCTAGGAACCATGAGGTTGCGGGTTCGATCCCTGGCCTTGCTCAGTGGGTTAAGGATCCGGCGTTGCCGTGAGCTGTGGTGTAGGTTGCAGACGCAGCTCAGGTCCCGCGTTGCTATGGCTGTGGCGAAGGCCGGCAGCTACAGCTCCTGTTAGACCCTTAGCCTGAGAATCTCCACAAGCCGCAGGTGCGGCCCTGGGGGAAAAAAAAAAAAAGGAGTTCCCATCGTGGCGTAGTGGAAACAAATCTGACTAGGAACCATGAGGTTGTGGGTTCGATCCCTGGCCTTGCTCAGTGGGTTGAGAATCTGGCATTGCCGTGAGCTGTGGTGTAGATTGCAGACACAGCTCAGATCTGGCGTTTCTGTGGCTGTGGCATAGGCTGGCAGCTACAGCTTCGATTAGACCCTTAGCCTGGAACCTCCATATGCCGCGGGCGCGGCCCTAAAAGGACAAAAAAAAAAAAAAAAAGAAAAGAAACCAACTTAGAACATCCAAACTCAGCTAACTCACAGACACATGGGTGTGGTTGTTTGTTATGCAGCAATAAGTGACTCATACAAGCAAAATGAGGCCCTACACAGGGTCATTGCCCTGGAAAGAACTGGATTAGATTAATACCTTTGTGCCAAGAAGTTACAAAAAGAGAGATCAGTTTTTCAATTAATTCACCCATTATCTTTATCAAGAGCCTGTCATGTGGTAGACACTCTTCTAGTACACAGATACTGCCTGGCATTGAAGAACGAGCAAAATTCCACTATTTAATTTGAATCACCGTTGATCTGCTTTCATATAAGGAACATTCTGAATAAACGTAGTCTTTGCTTCTATTCTGTCCATTAAAGGATGTATGAAACCCTTGAAATTTTCCACTGGCTTTTTTTTTTTTTTTAATATAGAAAGAGGGATAGACAAAACCTCTTTATGCTCTTTGTTTAAAAGGCCACTTGACTTATGTATCAGTTTTTTCTCTGAGAGATGAAAACCCAACTAAAAGTGGTGTAAGCCCAAGAAGAAACCTATCAGTCCCTAGCTGAAAAGTCAGGTGAACTGGCACTAGGAAAAGACTGACCCAGGTATTCAAGTCATATCATTGGGACTTACATACTCTCCATCCCTTGGCTCTACAATTTTTTCGTGTTGGCTTTATTCCAAGAGTCCTTGTGGTGAAAAGATGGCAGTCAAAAGCTCCAGGTCTTCATCATTCAAATCCAAAGGGAAAGATTTTTTCAGTAGCTCCCACCAAGTTCAAGGATTGACTCTGACTGAGACCATCAGCATTATTTGAGTCACATGCTTGTCTCTGTGGCGGCACCAGTTTCATCCCCAGCCTGACACGCTGGGTTAAAGGGTCTGGCATTGCCACAGCTGTAGCTTGAATCCAGTCCCTGGCCCAGGAACTTCCATATGCCTCCTTGGGTACAGCAATTAAAAAAAAAAAGGTAAATATGTAGGTATTGTGACTTTTGACAAGAAATGCTACATGAAACAGAATGAAGTTGGACCTCTACCATATATGAAAACTAATTGGATCAAAGACCTAAATGTAAGAGCATAAACTCTAAAAATTTTTAGAGTACATAGAAGTAAATCTTTGTGATCTTGGATTTGGCAATGAATTCTTAGATATGATACCAAAAACAGGCAACAGAAGAAAAAGAAGATAAATTAGACTTCATTAAAATTAAAAACTTTTGTACTTCAAAGGGAAGTGTCAAGAGAGCCAAAAGACAACCCACAGAATGCAAGAGAATGTTTGCAAATAATCTTTTTCCTTGTTTTTTTTTTTTTGGTCTCACCCATGGCATATGGAGGTTCCCAGGGGAGGGGGTCTAATTGGAGCTGTAGCCGCCAGCCTACGCCACAGCCACAGCAATGCCAGATCTGAGCCACGTCTGTGACCTACACCACAGCTCATGGCAATGCTGGTCCTTAACCCACTGGTTGAGGCCAGGGATCGGACCTGCATCCTCATGTATACTGGTCAGATTCATTTCCTCTGAGTCATGATAGGAACTACACAAATCACATTTCTGATGAAGAACTTATATCTGGAATATATAAAGAATTCTTACAACTCAATGATGAGAAGAGAAATAACCCAGTTAAAAAATGGGCAGTGGGTTTAAATTGACATTTCTCCAAAGAAGTTATGTAAATGGTCAACAAGCATGTGAAGAGAAGCTCAACATCAGTAGTCACTAGAGAAATGGAAAACAAAGGAACACTTAGATAACACTTCACACCCGTAAGGATACTATAATAAAAAAAAAAACCCAGGTAATAACAGGTATTGGCAAAAATGTGGAATAATTGGAACCTTTATACATAGTTGGTGGGGATGTAAAATGGCCTAGACGCTATGCTAATTCCTTAAAAAGTTAAATATGGAGTGCCATTTGACTCGGCTCTTTCATGCCTACAAAACTTGTACACATCTGTTCATAGCATTATTATTCATAATAGCCAAAAAGTAAAAACTATACAGATGTTTATCAACTGATGAATGGATAAACAAAATGTGGTATATCCATACAATGCAATATTATTTGACCACAAGAAGAAATGAAATACTGATCCATGTTACAGCGTGGCTGAACCTTGTCAACATTATGCTAAGCAAAAGAAGTTCGACACAGAAGATCACATATTATATAATTCCATTTATATACAATGTCAGGACTAGGCAAATCTGTGGAGGCAGAAATTAGTTAATGGTTACCTAGGGCCAAAGGGAATCTGAGGGTTGAGAGGTGATTAAAACATGTGCGATTTCTTTTTGGGGTGATGAAAATGTTCTAAAATTGTGATGGTTGCACAACTCTGAATGTACTAAAACCATTCGATTGTACACTTTAAAGGGGATGAATTGTGTGTTTATATGAGTTGTATCTAAATAAAGCTGTTATAGAAGAGGAGTAAATATCTACCAACATCAGATAGTCCAATTTCTTAAAAAAATTGTTTATAGTCCCAACCATGAAGTAGAAAATGGAGTTATGTATTTATTAAATAGTTCTATATTTGAAGATTTGTGTATCTCCATCTAGTTTTCCTCTCCCCGTTTTGCTTTTTATTAAAGTATGTCGTGGAGTTCTCTTGTGGCTCAGCAGGTTAAGGGTTTGGTGTGCTGCTGTGGTGTGGGTTCAGTCCCTGGCCTAGGAAATTCTGCATGCTGTGAGTGCAGCCAAAAAAGAAAAGTAAAAGTATTTTGTTGTGTATCGTGGAAAATTCCTTTTGTATGGAAAACAGTAAAAAGGTGATACATCAGAATGAGTTGACAAAGGAACTGAATTGGAAATTTTTTCTCGGTTTTCACATCTATATTAGGAATTTCAGATTATGTAAGGATGATTGACATCATTTACTAACAGAATAATCCATATAAAGCAATCAATATGTATTAGTTTTAGTACTCTTTTACAGGCGTGCCTAATTAGCATTTTTACTTAGACTTAGTAAAAATAGAATCTCCTGGCATTCTGAGGCTTGAATTAACTTGTATCACATGATGACACAGAAAGAGAGGAAATTTTAGGTCTCCATTAATGGCGTGGAAGAGAGAATAAACAACAGGGTCCTTAAATTTTACTCTGATAGCCAATTATAAAGTTTTCCCACTTTGGGAAGGCCAATAAAGTTATAAAAATAGATAGAGAATTTGATTGGATGTAGACAGGAATCATACTGTGGGGAATGTAACCTATTCAGTGGCAAGGTAATGTACTTGAAGGTGATAAAATTTATTTGAAAGATAGTGTGGTCAAAGATAGCTAGAAATTACAGGGTGAATTACACAGAATTAGACATTCAATATAATATAAAGAATTTATAATCCATATTGAACAGGTCACAACATAGGAATTTAAATGGCATCAGGTAGATATATTTAATCAAAACCCTGTTCACATTGTGTTTAAGAACTTGAGATCTAGGAGTTCCCATTGTGGCTCAGTGTTAACAAACCCAGCTAGCATCCATGAGGATATGGGTTTGATCCCTGGCCTGGGTTAAGGATCTGGTGTTGCTGTGAGCTGTGTCGCAGGTCGCGGAGGAGGCTTGGATCTCACGTTGCTGTGGCTCTGGTGTAGGTCAGTGGCTATAGCTTTGATTGGACCCCTAGCCTGGGAACTTCCATGTGACATGGGTGTGGCCCTAAAAAGACAAAAAGACCAAAAAAAAAAAAGAGAGAGAAAAGAACTTGAGATCTGAAGTCAGATAGCTCTAATCTTAGTCTCGTTTCTGCTATTTACTTGAACAGGTTAATTTACTTCTGTACACTTAATTTCACTTATGTATAAAATATAAATAGTGATTTATTTTCTCACAGGAATAAAAAATATAATACTAGCCTTGAACCTAAACAGTGTCTGGCACTCAGGGACCAATACATGTTTGCACTTGTAATTAGTATTACTACGGTTTCAACAGCCTCCTAATGGTTCCTCCTGACTTATGTCAACACCTCTCTTTGCCATTTGTGAAACTGTTGTATTTTGGCTGAAAACATTCTTTTGGCTGCATGAAGCCTACAGGCCAAAGTTCAGATCATTTGTGTGGCACGTAAGACTCCAAACAGCCTCAGTCCCCTTCTCTGTCTTTATCTCCAGCTATTGCTGTTTATGCACTCTGTCTTTGAAGTTAACCTAGACCTTTGATTCTCTCGGAACCCCAAGTGTTTACATGAACTATTCCTTTTTCCTGAAGTGGGAGAAAAGAAACCTTCTTCTTGTCAAGAATTGCAAAGGGTCTGTAATTTTTACCCTACTAGCAACTTGACAAGTTAGCATGGATTTCATGGATGCATTCAGCAGACATGAAATTCCTGAGTCAGAGACAAACATCTTTATTACTCACAGCACAAGGAGCATCAGCTTCATGTTTGTGCCACTTCCCCTTGCCTGCCAACTCCCACATAGGCTACATGGAGTGGCCCAGGTGGATGCTGCCCACAAAGTAGGTTTGTGTCACAGCAGCCTTAGGAAACTAAAATATTTTGTAATGGGCTGCAAGCAAACGTGCCTGAACTTTGCCCCAGATGGAAACAATATCTTCATTATATTGGACAGCAAGCAAACTTGACACCTTTTTGGGAGGGAGACACTATCTTCCAAGGCTATAAAAACAATATTGCCCAATATCACAGGTCATGAAGCAAACAACAACCTGTCTATTTAAAATTTTGATTTTTTTTTGTCATAGATTTTTCGGCATTAATTTTGTTTTTTAAAAATACTGTATTAAAATATTCACTGTCTTAATAATATAATAGGGAACTTTAATGTCCCCATTACATCAATGAACAGATCATCTAGACAGAAAAGCAACAAGGAAAGTGTGGTCTTAATGACACAATAGATATCTATGGGATATTCCATCCCCAACTGGCAGAATTCATTCTTTTAACATGCACATGTGACATTCTCCAGGACATGCTAGGCCAAAAAACAAGTCTCAAGATATTCAAGAAGATAGAAATTGTATCTAGTATTTTTAATACCATATCGTATGAAACTAGAAATTAATTCCATGAAGAAAAATGGGAAAACCACAAATACAAGGAGACTAAACAATATGCTACTAAAAAAATTAGTAGGTTGGTGAAGATATCAAAGAGGATCTCAGAAAATACAAGTGAAAATGGAAAAACAACTTTCCAGAATCTATGAGATCAAGCAAAAGCAGTTTTAAAAAGAAAGTTTATAGCAATACAGGCCTACATCAAGAAACAAGAAAAATCTCAAATAAGCAACCATATCTACCATTTAAAGGAATTATAAAAAGAAGAACAGGAGTTCCTCTGTGGCTCTGTGGGTTAAGGACCAGGCATTGTCGCTGCTGTGGCTCAGGTCACTGCGGTGGTACAGGTTTGATCCCTTACCTGGGAACTTCTGCATGTGTGGGCATGGCCTAAAGGAAAAAGGAAAAGAAAAAGAAGAACAGGCTCACTGGCTCAGTGGTTAACGAACTCAACTAGGATCCATGAGGATGTGGGTTCGATCCTTGGCCTCACTCAGTGGGTTAAGGATTAAGGATCCAGCATTGCCATGAGCTGTGGTGTAGATCACAGACACAGCTCATATCCCACATTGCTGTGGCTGTGGCATAGGCTGGCAGCTGTAGCTCTGATTTGACCCCTAGCCTGGGAATTTACATATGCTGCCAGTGTGGCCCTAAAAAGCAAAACAAAAAAAAAGGGGGGTCGGGGGAAGAAAAAGAAAAAGAACAGAGAAAGCACAGAGTCAGCAGAAGGAAGGAAATAATAAAGATCAGAGAGGAAATAAATGAAAAACACCCCTCCAAAAAAAAAAAAAAACTAGAAAAAAAATCAGTGAAGCCAAGAGCTGTTTTTTTTTTTTTTCGCATTATAGCTGATTTACAGATTTCTGTCAAATTTTCCAATGCACTCCGTGGTGACCCGGTTACATGTACATATATGGATTTGTCACATGTGATTAGACATAGTTCCCTGTACTGTACAGCTGGATCTCCTTGCTTTTCCATCACGGAAGCACTAGTTAACCCCATTCCTTCCCACCCCTCCCCCACCCCCTTGGCAACCACAAGTCTGTTCCCCAAGTTCGTGATTTTCTTTTCTGTAGAAAAGTTCATTTGTGCAGTGTGTTAGACTCTAGTTATAAGAGATACCGTATGGCATCTGTCTTTCTCCTGACTTGCTTCACTCAGTATGAGGGTCTTTAATTCCATCCATGTTGCTGCAAATGACATTATTTTATCCTTTTTTATGGCTGAATAGTATTCCATCGTGTATATATACATCTTCCTAATCCAGTCATCTGTCAATGGACATTTGGGTTGTTTCTATGTCTTGGCTATTGTGAATAGTGCTGCAGTGAACATGCGTGTGCAAGTGTCTTTCTCAAGGAAATTTTTGTCTGGATATATGCCCAAGAGTGGGATTGCTGGGTCATATGGTAATTCTCTGTAGAGTTTTCCAAGTTACCTCCACACTGTCTTCCATAGTAGTTGCACCAGCTTACATTCCCACCAGCAGTGCAGGAGGGTTCCCTTTTCTCCACACCCTTTCCAGCAATTGGTGTTTGTGGACTTGTTAATGATGGCCATTCTGACTGGTGTGAGGTGGTATCTCATGGTAGTTTTGATTTGCATTTCTCTAATCATCAGTGATGTTGAACATTTTTTCATGTGCTTGTTGGCCATCTGTATATCTCCTTTGGAGAAATGTCTGTTCAGGTCCTTTGCCCATTTTTCAATGGGGTTGTTGGCTTTTTTGCGGTTGAGCTGCATCAGTTGTTTATATATTTTAGAGATTAAGCCCTTGTCATTTGTGTCATTTGAAACAATTTTCTCCCATTCTGTAAGTTGTCTTTTAGTTTTCTTTTTGGTTTCCCTTGCTGTGCAAAAGCTTGTCAGCTTGATTAGGTCCCATTGGTTGATCTTTGCTCTGATTTCTGTTGCTTTGGGAGACTGACCTGAGA